>JBBPLN010000597.1:0-16547 GCA_038089815.1 Sutorius eximius | reverse complement strand
CAACTCCTCATCCAAGCTGGATTTGAAGATTTCGACCTCGAGTTGATAATATTGGTTAGCATGGGCGCCGAAATCCTCGATCTTGGCGAGGGGAATGGATTGATATTCAGATGACGACGAAGTTGGAGGTGTATAGTCTTTGGGATAAGTGCGGAAAGCACCAATGTCGACCTTTCCAGCTGAAATCGTGCGGTTGGGATCGATCTATGGGAATGTGAGCAATGCAGTGGGAAAGATGCAAATCGAAAAACAGGTCAACGAAAAACGCACGACAACGGCCACGAAAGGATCTTGAAATTGTTGATTGTTCATCTGCGTGTCGACATCTATGCCAGACAACCAGCATCCGTAGCCGGGATGGGAGTGATACCATCCGATCAGGTTCTCTAGTCGTTTGACCTACCCAGAGAAGAAAACGTAATGGACAAGAGTGGGCGGCACATCCTCACTGAAAGATATGATCGTGTCATACCTTTTCGCCCTCCTCGATATACGTGACCATGTACTCATTCGCTTCGTTTGCGGCGTTTACACGCGTTTCAGTGCCCTGAACGGGCAACGCAAAGGAGTCCATGATCACAATCGAGTTTCCAACGACTTTTCCCTGCATGAGGCCCATGATTTCGTGCGGGACACCAGATCGCGCATGTATGACCTATCGGCGAGAGCGGTGTCAGTCTCTCAAGCGCCATTTAGAGCTGCACGACAAAGACGGGTCGAATGGCGGGAACAGAGGCAAAGAGACAGAGGGGCGAAAGTTGGCAGACCATTTTAATCAGTGCAACGGCAGATATTTTGCACGATTTGAAGTAATTTGGACTGTACAATAACAGTGAGTATGCTGGCCATGGGTTCGCTGCGTGCTTGGACAGGAGGCCACGGTCACGATGTACTTACTCTTGCTTCCATGGCCCCAGCTGAAGTATCCGTTTATTGGCTTCGACATCAAAGGTGTATATTTCGTCCTTTGGTGAGATTTGATGTATCTGGTTCGCCAGGGAGAAACTCTGGCACGCTGTCGAGGATGACATTGCCGTTCAGATCAAGGCCGAAAGTGGAGAACTTCCGCTAGACTGATTACATAATCGTGCTGGCCATGAATATCGCCCGACGATCGTTCCTAGTCCGACATCGGTTTAGGGTTTCCAAAACTCAACGCATACCGGGAGCGATGGCGGCGCCGAAAATCCGTCATAATCAGCTAAACTTCCAGTCTGGTCCTCTCGTCTGGATAGACTGTGAAATGACGGGATTGAACCCGAAGCAAGACAAACTTCTCGAGATTGCCGTGAGTCGACACCCCCCCGCAGACAATCCAGAAAACGAGCCATCATCTGCGGCATAGGTGATCATTACCGACGGTAACTTGGACCTGGTGGACGAGGGTATCGAATTCGTGATTAAAAGAGACAAGGTTACATTGGACAAGTGCGCTTTTTTCGTTTTCATGAATGCTCACTCCCCCTCATATAATTAAGCATGCACGAATGGTGCATAGAACAGCACGGTAAAGTAAGTGTCGTACATGGCTACCCACGAACAGACACGGGTCGTTGAAGTGTCCTAGTCGGGCCTGACGCAAGCATGTCTCGAGTCCCCTCACAGCATAGAGGGCGTGTCGAGCGCAGTCCTCGAGTACATAAAGCAGTGGATACCAGAACAACGGACCGGTTTGCTTGCGGGAAATTCAGTCCACGCTGACCGAACATTCTTGGTAGAGGAAATGCCTCAGGTTGTGGATTGGCTGCATTATAGGTGAGCACGATCGTCGCCACACGTCCTACTCTTATGTCATATCTCCTTGAAGGATCGTCGGTGAGTACTATTGCCTGGTCCATGGCCACGATCTAATCAGTGACCAAGATGTGTCCTCAATCAAGGTGGGAAATAGCTCTTTGGTTCCTATTCGCACGGTTTGACAAGCGTATCTCAGGAGTTGTGCCGCCGATGGTATCCTGGGACCGAGGCACCGAAGAGTATTTTCAGTGGCAAACACAGGTATGTCAGTGTACTTCGGTGGGCGCCTCCGGATGACGCTGGTGTAGAGCATTGGAAGACATCAAGAGTTCTATCCGAGGTAATCATTTTCACTGTTGATTGGACGCCCGCTTATTTTTTTCCCTCGAAGAGCTTGCGTGGTACCGAGAGAATATATTTCGTACCCCATAACTTGTTTAATTTGGTCCCTTGTGCTCGGGATAAGGTGATCTTGTTGGAAACTCCTGGTGATGAAGGATCCCAGTTGCTCGTTCCAGCTACTTGTCCCATCCGTAATTAAGAGAGGCAAGTTGATATTAGACAAGTACACTTTCCTCGTTCCCATGTATTTTCACTCAGTACTCAGGCCTCATCTCATGTAAGCCAAGAATACACAAATAACATACAGAATAGAAAGATCAGCTTGACTTGATGGTATGGTTAATCCACTCGCACTGCAATACCAGATAAGTTCAAGCAGTATTGACTCTGGACATGGCTGGTGATCAGGGATCCCAAATTGTGTCCAATGAGATGCCAGCTTGGTTGACATTGACCAATCCAAGTTGACATGAATGGTTAGACATAAGAGTGTCCAACTCAGTGTACTTGGTGCTGACCCTAACATATATGATGAGAGCAACTTGCTTCTGCCATTTGCAGTGCTTGGGGCTAGCATACATATGTATCTGGATGCTACATCTATTAGGATTGACTCCTAATCAGGTCATTACATGATCACTGACACCACTTAGATGCTTGATGCATACCAGTTATCATATCACATGACTACACAAGTGCAAGTGCATGCTAGATTGCACACTTGCACATAACCCCTATTTATGATTAGATCTAGCATCTGATCTCAGTGATCTCATTGCCATATGAACTACATGCATTGTATGCATGTCCATGCTTCCATTCCAAGGCTGTGCCTTCACATCTATGCACACATGCACTGTGTGCATGTCATCTCTTCCATTTCTATTTATTACTTACACGCTTCATTGAGGCTCTGCCACCTCATGGTAACCTTATGGACTACTTTCCTTCCATTCCATGGCTCTGCAGCCTCGCTGTAACCATACAGACCATTACTACATATGTATAGATTAGTATTTATATTAGATCTACCATACACAGGTGTACATAGGTAGCTGGTCACTATATAAGCTGGAGTGAGCTAGCTGGATGTCCTCCAGTCTAGTTCACTTCGGAGAGTTCCCCAATACTCCACTGAAGCAGCAACACAACTCGCCACTTTCTCCTTTCTCCTCTTCAGGCTATTAGCCCCTAAGTCCAAGAAGCTAAGAGATTAGTTAGGTAGACACACAGCCCTATTTGGTGCTTGAGCACACATCCCATGGCCACATGAGCCTTAGGGGTTTGGGTGGTTTCAGTGGTACATGTCTAAACACATTAGAACACGTTCCAAAGGTAAAGGATAAGCATAATCATCAATGAATAAGCAAGAAATGATAAGTCCAAACCAAAATAAAGGTATTCTGAACTGAAACCAGCATAATCTGGACTGGATTACATAGATTTCTGGTTGGATAAGTGAATTTCCAGTCAGAAATCAAACCAAACTTAACTCAGACCACATCAAATGAAATGGACTGGATGCTGGACACTTGAGAACACCTAGAATACTGCTAAAGAAGGGTTTATAAATGTAGAGAGCCACAGGCTCCTACACCATGCTGAATAACAATGGCAGAAATCTAACTGTTGCGGTTCAATACCACTCAATGACTTTCCCACAGTCACATTCATCCATTCCCCACATGTCCCAAATAGGCAAGCACTACAAAATGTTCATCCAAGTGGTCTTGTGGCTTTTTTTCTTACCTTTCTGTGTCTTGGGTAACACATTGTGAAGTATACATTATTCTCTTAGCAGGTAAGCCTCAATCATTTGTGGCATCACTGTAGCTTATGCACATACAGAATGTCATTTGCACCAAGCCAGCCAACCAGTATGTTTCAAATCCACCAGTTGATCAAGTGATGCTAATGCTGCATTGGCAGGCTCTAGTTTATTGGACAATCCACAAGCATGGTCTCTTGTTCTCTAGTGGACAGAAGACAAGATTTTGTACATTCAACTCACTGATTCGTTGACAAAGACTTTTGGCCACTGGTATATCTATGCTGAGTGGAAGGATGTATTTGATTGAGTCTTTGGGTTTTCTGATCTGAGGGAAGACATTGAGGATGCTGACCGCATTCCCCTCGCCATTGCAGCCATTGAAGCTGCAATGGCCTCTTATAGTGTTTTGCTTGCACAACCTGGTCCCTCTTCACTACAAGCCCTTCAAGCTGCAGTTCCTGCTTCAGTTGATAAGAAGAAAAAGGGGAAACAGAAGCTTACTGATGGTGCATGGCATTCATAGCCCAAGAAATGTACTCATTCTACTCCTGTCAACCACTTCCTTGATATTGAAGCAGAAGTTGATGGTGAAGAGGATCTGTTGGAAGATGAAGAGGACCTAGGTGATTGGTTTCATTCATTTTCGTATTCATTACTCATCCCTTCTCAGCAGGCTTTATTGTTACAGATGGTGATGATTCAGATACTGCACCGCAACATGGTGGAATCCTGCCAACACAAGTTTATCCAGCAACTGAGTGTGTAGGACTCTCTGGATTTCAGCAAGCAGTTGATAAGATTGCACACTGGCTTATGCCATCATTGCTAGACAATCTCAATGATGCCAAGTATCACCACCTATCACCACTGACATGATGAGTTTTATGGCATTAATTGTGACAACTTGGATGAGAACAAGGGAGAACTTGATGAGAATAGAAACCTGAAGGTCCTGGACACAGCTGGAATCTGGGAAGTGATCCATGACTGGATGTTTGGGACTATGAGCTACCCATCATTGCTTGAATTGATCTATTTCCAGTATAACATCAATCCCAAAATACAGTATTGGAAAGACATCTTGTCAAGGCTAACACTTGTTGATGATCTGGAACAGCATGAATCATTGTTTGTTTCGATTCCACTTGTGGACCATATTGCCCACATTGCTAACTATCAGCCTGGAATCTTGTATCCAGAATCACCCGAAGGTGAAAGCATCCATATATCAGTGGTGAACATTGTATCTCATAAGTATTCCCTGTACTAGCAGGTATATGTATTAATTCTGGTGTTTGCATCCAGAATCACCTGAAGGTGAAGGCATTCAAATGTGGGTGGTGAATGTTGTACCTCATAAGTATTTCTTGCACAAGCAAGTTGTGTACTAATTCTGGTGTTAGGTACCTCAGTGGACTACATCCAGCTTGCTTGGGGGAACATGTTGATATGAACTATAACTCACAAGCTTCTTCCAGTTGTGTGACCATGTATGCTTCCTGTCCAAACCATTTCCTTCAGATCATTCCAGATTCACATTGCTCTTGCATTCATGGGTGGTCTTTGATTCCAGTCAAGGATCACATTTGGTAGTCCCCTTGTGAACAACCAAATCTTCCTGTTCCTGGCTGGTATACCATTTCAAAATGTGGAATATACAGTGATAATATTGGTTATGCCATTTTTTTTGATCCAGATACCACTGAACTCCATCTTCTCATTGTTCCTTGATGGCTGAAGCTTAGAAGAGATCCTGATGACACACTTGGCAAGGATGACAATACCTGGCCCCTGTTCTCCCCTGATGTACATCATGGCCAACCTCACTCCCTGTATCACAGTTTACCTCATTACCAATACTCTCACAACATCATCATCTCTGGCCTGTTGTTGATAAGGCTGAAGTTCAACCAAGTCCAATGTGTACCCACCCCCTCTCTGCACCAGATTGCTCTACATGTCACCTCCATGGTGGATCCACCATTTATGAGGGCTACCCAGCAAAAGTTCAATCAACTTTATTGGAAACAAGATGACTGCATTATGGTCTCGGATGCCTCTCATGGCAAAAGATGGGGCAACTTGGTCAGCATTGACCTTGAAAACCAATCCACTATAGTATGTTTCCCCAAGGGTCCCAAACACAAGCTCTCTCTCTCTTCATTAAGTTGCCTGCATCATATAGGGGACATTGTTCATGTGGTGACTGATCCCTTCAGTGATTCTGGTAATGTTCACCACCAGAATATGGGTCATTCTGGAATCATCTGCAAGGTTGATCCTCTGGTGGACAACATTACTGTCAAAGATTCATGAGACAGCAAAGTAACAATTTTTGATCTCCAAATCTCCATTGCACTTATACTTTGTTGTAGTTTTGAGTTCCCAGATTCCTTTTGGAATCCCATATACTGGATCAGGTGGTTTACACACCTATCAGCACCCTTACACCATCCACCACCCATGAAAATAGCATTCAAATTGGTGATTTGATGGAGGTTCATGATGGACCTTACCAGGACATACATGGATATGTCACAGAAGTTCAATGACTCACCAGTACCCTCACATTCACCTCCTCCAACCAGTCTACATATGGCTGCCATTTCATAGTCCCCATCATGGCTGTGTTATTTTCACCTGATTATTGTGTCTTAGGGTGGACTGCTGATCAGGGTTACAATGTGAGATGGGGCAAAGCTGTTGTCATCATGAGAGGGGATCATATGGGGAAAATGGGGACTGTGTCTTGCATGCACTTGGAGGAGAAGCTATTGGACATTTCATGGGACATGAATCCCCATGTAAGTTCAGTGCTATTTTTTATCATCATAGTTCACACAAAATTTGTTAGGTTATTATCACTCTTCTGATCCTTCATTGTGCACATGCCCATTCTGTCCAAGATGGTGATGAAAATGACTGCCTTTGCAAAAAGGAAGTGATCATCATTGCCGGTCCAAATAAAGGCTGGCAAGGTACATTGGTCAGTTCCAGACAAGATACCTGTGTCATCGCATGAGCTGGGCATGTCCTTGAAACATATAAAAAGGAGTTGTCAGGTGTGTTTACCCATATCTAATCCAGCCCTCTCTTGATATCTGTCCCAGAGGTCTTGCTAGCATGCTTGCTAGGAGACATATTATGCCATTTGATTTGCTCCAAATCTCTGCTGCATTTAGTCATGTGGACATCCCAAATCCACCAGAGAGTGTGAAGACTCCACTTCCCAAGCCATAGTCAGACTCGTGGGCCATCAATGATAGTGAATGTGAGCTATTGAACAGCAATCAACCAAGACTCACCAGTGAGTGGCTCATGGCACTCCTTAAACTGATATCATTTACACAATATTTAGTTTACAACTTTATGTTACATCCTGACATTCTCAAGTCACTGGAAAGAGTTCATGCTGTCTTTCAAATTTCACCCAGTTGGCAAGATATGTACACTGGGCACCTTGCAAAGACAGAGGTACCTAGTCCTTTCAAAGCTGCCTCCAGACCTGTTGCATCTGGCCACTTGGTGGTCCACCTCACTACTCAAATGAAAGGCACACATCTCATGCAAGAGACCATTCCCAAAATATCATTGGAGATTTACTGCCCAGTGAAGAAGAATATCCTCTGCATGGTGATCAATAGCACAGAGGGGGGGGGGAACCCATTGGGTCACTCTTGTCTGTGATGAGGGCCTCTTCCAAGGAGCAAAGGGTGAATTGTTCAACATCTCAACAGTTCCTCAGCAAGTGAGGACTCCTTATCATTTAGTAGGGTCATCATAGTTGAAATACCTGAGTAGAATACTCATTGCCCCATGGACTGACATAGTATAGTATTAATTGTTTGATCTCAAAATTGGACAGGCAGAGCTTTGGTTTTCAATCCACTTGATATTCACTCATTCAATCTTGTAGACCTCACAACAATTATCATCTCATTCATTCAAACAACAAAAATAGTAATACACTGTGCCCCAGGACCTTGAATGGGTGTTATGCTGAATGTCTAGCAGAGCAGGACAGTTCCAACCTCCAGGCATGACATCAGATTGCTGGCTTTGATGCATAAGTGAGAATGGTTTGATGCACCCAAAGGGTTGGTAATCAACATACCTGTAATGACAACTGGCTGGCCATGGCTGCTGAGCCATGTGTTGTGCAGTATATCTGACCATGCTTGATAAACATTGCCAAATAGCTCTTCCAACATAACACAGGGCAGGCAGAGTGTCATCTATCACAAGGTCAGTGATAAATCTTTGTTGATGAATATGTGCATACCTCCTGACAATGCAAGTCTCTGTGCAAATCCAGCACAATCTTGAGATCCACTAGTGCTGATGTGACCACCCTATTTACTCTAGCTTTAATTTCATCACTGAGTGGTTGATGTAGATCTTGTACAAAGACTGCCTGAGGGTGCACTGAACTTATAGATATGTCCTGGATTGAGAGGTCAGCAACTCCAAAAGGGCTTGGGGAGCACCCACTGGGTGATTCAGAATAACCTCCATTGACCCCAGAGGGTGCAAGAACTCAACATTGTCATACACCTTGCAACCAGATATAATACTGTTCATCAGCTCCAAGATAAGGAACGAATACACAAAGTCTTCAGAATCCATAGATGAAATGTGGTATGGGCTTGTGTAGTGATTGCCTGGTCTGGAGGGACCAACAATCAGACATCATTCTACAGGGGATGTGGTATGAGTAAGATTGAGGGTACCTTCAATAGAGAAGGTAGTGAGGGGGGGAGAAAGCACAACAAGGGTGTTCCAATTTCATGATAGCACATCTCTAGACATTGTGAACTGATCTTATGAGCTTGCAGCTAAGCACCTGTCAGAAGAAGTAAGGGGATGAGTAAACAATAAGAGGTGTTGATGATGAACATATAGCTAGTCTGGAGTCCAGAGATAGATATTGAAAGAAAAACAGATCATCAGATACACTGTGAAAATAATGAGTCCTGATATGACAGCACAATCAGGCACACCTGTGCAAACATGAGCAAGTCATCAGTTCCATCCCTGTACACTTTTTTGTGGGATTGCCAACGCACCCATTCTGATTAACCTCTGATCATCTGCTCAAACTTATGCCTGATGCCACCAGAAGACTTGTTATTGTTAATCACACCACCATTGATATGACATAGAGGCAATCCATTAGAGATCCTGTCTATATTGCAGTGGTTGTTAGGGGCTGATATGGATGGTTGATTAATCTAAGGAATGCACATACTACATGATACTGCTACACATGATGAGGCAGGGGGATGATGATGGGGAAGGAAAGAAAAATACATTAGATGAAATGTCTGCCTAAATAGTGTTTGCCACTCTACTGGGGATCCCCAAAGGTTGTGAAGCTTTGGAAGACGACACATGTCCAACACTGCAGAACACTATTTATGGTCATAAAGTTCCCACAACCTCTTTTTCTCTTTCTACCATGATCTATGCCACTCTGGCTAGGGTTTCTATGCCACTTGCTATGTTACTGTTGGAATGTAAGCTAGTACATTTAGGATATTAATCTTTTTGTGTTGGTTGGATTTGAGATGAACATCAAGCAAATGAATGAGACAATTAAATGAGCAGCTTCCATGAAGAGCAACAAACAACCAGGGGTAGATCATTGCCATTGTTGGTTGGAGGTATCAATTCATTGACAAACCCAGATCAATCCAACAAAAACCATACTTTGGAACATGAGGTGGCCCAGAGGTAGTTCATGCATAATGTCTTATTGAAATTTATACTGAGCACTGTACCACTACAGACATTACCGAATGACAACCTACCCTGTATGTACACTCTGCATAGGTAATTAGTGAGTGCAGGCCCTATCAGTTCATCTCATGATGGTGAACTTACCCTGTTTAGTGGTTTCATGACCAGTATTCTGGCTTCCCAGGGTAAGGTGATTGCATGGCAATATATGGTCCTGATAATCAGAAGAATGCTCAACTCAGATGCATACTCCTCCACCCACAGGCTTGCCCCGAAATCAGCATATGCCTTGAATGGATCCTCCTTATTTGGAGCAATAGGTAAGTTCCTTCTGGCCACAATAAAGAAGGTTTGTTCTTTGTTGACTGATTGCACTGCAAAGATTGATTCAATTATCCCTGGTATGAATTGACCTGTGGCCTCCTCCCAAAAAATATTGCAGTTGCTTCACATAACTGCCTTGGTAGCATACTGTTTGCTTGCCATGGTGAAGCACAAGAATATTTCTATTTTGGTGTTGTCCATGATGTCATGACCAATGCCAAACTCCACTTTGTCCTCTGTAATTGCATGGAAGACATTGATATTGGATGATTCCCCTCCACCCATACCAGTGCAACATTGTAGGATACTGTGTACCCTTTTGACAACTTCTGGTGCATCAGGGTGCTGCAGGATCGCTTTCACCTTCATGGCTGCACAGAAGGTCATTAACATCATCTTCTTGAGCTCCCCTAGTTTGCATATAAGGAACATGCTAAAAGCATGTTATAAGTACTAACCTGATTTGTAATTTGTCCTCATTTTTTGCAGGCTACCTATGACCCTCTCAAAAGGAAACATCCACCAACCATGCAGAGAACCATAATGAGTTAGAAAGCTGTCCAGATGCAATGCTGCATGGTGGTTCGGCCGCCAGTTGATTCCAGGGATAGTTTGTTCAAGTGATTCCAGGTACCTTCTCATATAGTGTTTGTACTGATGCATGTGTTGTTCAGAGGTGACAGAGGATGTTTCCCATTGTATTGCCATAGCCAAGAGCAGTGTGCTGTGTAGTATCTTTTTCCTTCGCAAGGATTTCTCGCTGTCTTCACTCAAGTGTTCACCACCCCATAGCTGTTCCATGTTGGCCACCCAGATACACTTTTCTTCTGCCATGTCTTGCTTTTACCTGCCTCATTTCATTAGCACCATCTTTCCACAGCCTTACCAGGGATTTCCCTGGGATTATCTTACATCTCTACGAACACTGCCTCCTAAGGCTATTCTCTCGCATAGCTTTGTGATCCCACTTACCAGTACTTCGGTTCCATCTTGATTGTTACCGATCGCACTGCCTTCTTAGGCAGTGTTTCATTTCACTACCTGTCATCACAGCCTACTGTGGAACCCTTTGCCCTGAGTAGTACCTAAACCTTAGCCCTTTGACTATCTCAGGCTAAGCTATTTCCCCTCTGCCTTACCTACTGTCTTGCAATCTATCTAGCTTCCTCCTCGTCTTACTCCCACAACATAATGGTCGTTAAGTTCACCCAACCTTTGCAGCAGTCAAAGGGGAATACTCTCGTCACCAGAGTAGCTCTTCATAGCGATAAACCTTCACACTCTTCACTCTCCAGGGCTAATCTTCGCCCTCATACCTCACCTTTGATCTCAGAGGCTACACTTGCCCCTACCTGGGTCAACCGTAACAATAGCGTGAAAAGAACCACTGGTAAGTCAAATTCCACTGCACTTCTCCATTGCTTGGCCTTGAGCTTCACATGTTCAGGATTACTGAGATTTTGAGGGACCCCTCAGTGCCACATTGGTCACATGATCATGCAGAGGTGAGTTTGGATTTGATCAATCTCTTTATTCAATAGTGACTCATTCAAGATCTTCTTCAGCTGTTCACTGACTACCTGGAAATCCTGTATGAGCTCATCACCAGGAAGTCCATCCCCAAGCTCCTCACCAGCTTCATCTAGCTCCATGGGACCAGGATTGAAAGATGACTGCAAATGATTTTGTGAATGACTTGCCTTCCCAATAATATGTCAGTATCACTTGTCTAGCTGCTTCACCTGATGTACTATGGTCTCACCAATAACATGCCAATCAGGGATTTTTTTGTTGGTCTTTTCTTTGAAGGTGGTAGTATTGCAAGTTGTCCGCATTCTTCTACCAACCTTAACAAAACCAGTACCCAAATGCAATTGAGAGATGCCATGAATGCTCCTGACAAAAACAGTCTTCTAGCATTTTGGACTTCCTCCTCAGCTACAGGCCTCTCTGGCAATGGGTGATGTTTGTGGAGTTCCTGGTTTGCAGGTTTGTTGATGACAATGACATCCCTGAAGTGATACTGAACCAAGCCAAGGAAGAGATTATGTATGCCATCAATGACCAAGAAACAAGTAGGGTCCCAGTATGGTAGGCAGAGCAGTTCAGACCATCACACTCCAGTCTCCTTAAATATCTTGTCCTGTTGTTTCTTTGACTCTGCTTCTCACCAGTGGCTCATGGCATCAAGATACTTGTCACAGATGCATAGTCTCCACATCTCACATGCGAAGTTGCCAATTTCCAATTTATCCAGCCAACAGAGATTGCAAAGGTGATGGGCAGTGGGACCCACAAAACCTACAACTTTCCAGGCTGCAGGCAAGTTGTTCACTGTGAGCATATTGACAGATCATGATAATCACCCTTCTTGATGCTCCATGGTCTTCATGAATCAGGTACTGTTCTGCCAAGCAGGTAGAAAAAAGTCGACAAGGGGACAGAGGAAGTGGTTGATTTCATCTAGTGATGGTTCCCTTGGGTCAGGAATGATGCCTATGACATACAGATTCTCCCCTTTGTAGCAAAGACTTGGTGGTAGGTTGAGCAGGGCCATGGCAATTGAACCAACTGATTTTTTTTGCCAGCAGATTTATTTCCATGAGAATTGAACCAGTCAATGCTGAGATTCCAGGCCGGCCTAAGATCATCCCTTTGAAGCCCATCCACAAATGGCAAGCCATTAGGACCTGTGATCTCAGTAATCCCTGTTCCATCCTTTATGTCCCAGAGCTGATACTTATCATGTAATCTAGTTCCACACTCCATTGCCACCTCCATTCCTGGTTGGCTCAGCAGAGTGGCCAGAAAGTTGTTATAGTCCTGGACAATGAATGGTCTTATTGGTACTGTTGTTCAAGTACCTCTGGATCTTGTAGATTTAACAAGAAGCTGGCCACAAGATTTACTACCATGATATTTCATGAAGATGCACCACTCAGGGTATGTGGTCATTTTCTTCTTGATAACTGGCAGATAAGTACTACAGCACCTGGTGCAAGTAGCATATATTTGTGTGGAGGGCTCAAGGTCAAACTTTCAGCATATGGAACAGATGTTGCATGGCAGATAGTCCTCTTCCTGGTATACTTTGGGTGTCATTGATGGGTCAGGGGTATGGGGATCAACAGGACTACCAAGGATGGTTTTTAGTATGATATCCAGGAGTTCCAAGGTGGTGTTGCTCCATGGGCACATGAGGTGTCCAAAAACATTCAGGATCACCACAATAAGCAATGTCAGCAGAATAATCAGACTGGCATGTTGGAAACTGAGGTAGAACTTCACTTCTGGGCAAATATGAGCAGTGCATAATTGCTTCGCAGGGGTAACTCACCAGTATTCACAACAATGGATGCTCTTTCCTTTGGTGAAACATCCTCTACTATCCTGTCATTAAGTGTCCTTGCAATGCTCCTTACAGCCATGAGCAGTTGGTTTATATTTCCTTCCATTTCTCAATGAAGGAGTTCATCAGCTTCCTCTCCTTTGGTGTTGAGGTGAGTAACAATATTTAGATACTCTTCAAGCCACCTCAGCTGATCCTCCAGGTCTGCTCAGATCTCCTCCTGTACACCTGCTCTGCTCAACCCCTCCACTATATGGTGTATATGCTGAGAATGATGGTTCAACTTGTGGTCAATCAGAAGTAGTATTGCAAAGGTTTCATCCATTCCTTCAACATTTTTAATGTTTGTCCTGTTAAACATCACATCAGTATTTGATTTCACAGGCTGTGGGTTAGCTCCTTTGCTGGGCATGGGGTATGGATTGGCCAGGGACTCTCCTGTCTTGTGCATCTGCAGAGAAACCTCCTCTAGGGTCATTCTGAAGATCCCTTGGGTGACTTCCTCTATCTGTCAAAAATATTATCATAACAATGGGCACATGTCTTTCATTCCTAATTACTTACATTTTGGTCAGGTGCAGGTTCTATTGACACCTGGGACATCTGCTGGATTATGTCACTCTATAAAGTCTTTAGTATGCTTCCCTATGAATCCAAATGTACATACTTTAGCATTGGGGTTACTTTCTACCATCTTTAGAGCAAGATCAGCTCAGTCACTCCTCTCTGTTACAGGGGAATATTTTACCCCTATCTTTTCGTACTTAAAACATGCATCCGCTTGCCATTGACCACTAGTACCACTTAGACACCCAGTTGTGTTCCAGTCACTAAGTCTTGACTCACACTCTCCTTCGCCACTTGTTTGGCTCTATTTATCTTTTTATAGAGTTTGCATAGCCTTACTCTGCCTCTTCATTCCTGTGCTGTGCACCCTCTTCTCTTCATCTCTGCTCACAGCCTTAAGGCTGTCTGCTTCTATTTAATTACCATTCCAGCCACAGCCATGAGGCTATGTATGGCTTCCATTCTTCACAGCCTTGAAGGCTGTCTGTGCTTCCATATTGCACAGCCAACTGTGGGCTATGCAATCATTAGTCTATATATGGTTTGTCATCATAGATACAATGTATGCATGTACAAACATTAGAATAGTATATAAGGGTCGAGCCCGCCTCCAGTGAACTCCAGTCTAGTTCACCTGGAGTTTTCCCCATAGCTCTAGTGTGGATACAACTACCAGCCACTTCCCTCAGTCGCAGTTCTTAGTGCAACCTATAGCCCCCAGCTTGCCTTTGGGTTGTTTCACTCTCATGCCTCTGTTTGTCATTCTTAGTGACCTCACTTCCCTCAGGACCACAAGTTATACACAAGCAGAGCACCATCAATGAGCGTGAATGAGCATGAATAAAGTGGATTGCCTCCCAGACAACACTAACTTTTGTACTAATCTATGCTGTAGTCCCTTCATTTTCCTCCTTGTTCCTTGTACTTATCATCAGCTTTGTATTTTGCAATTCCTTGTACTACCATCAGCTTTGCACTACCGTTGACTTTGTACTTGTCATCAGCTTTGTATTTTGTAAGGTGATGGTATGTACACCACTTTGTTTCCACTTTAGGGTCTCTCAATCATTTTGGGCTGACTTCTTGATGTTGTTGCATCAGCTTTGTATTTTGTAGGGTCATAGTATATATACCACTTTTTGTTTCCACTCTAATGTCACTCAATTGTTTCAGACTAGGACATCTTGATTGTTTGGTCTGTTGTGCTTCTGCATCATTGTTGTCATCATTGCTACCCATTTTTGTTTCCACTTTGGGATCAGACCATTCAATTGTTTCAGATTAGGACTTAAGTGTCATTCCATGGCCTGAAATCCTCACATTGCCATTGCTACTCATTGGATCATCAGTCAACACCCTTCACCGCAATGGTATGTCATCATCATCATCTGTTCCTTGAGCTCAACACTACTATAGAGGCATGTTTCTCCCTGGAATCACCCCCAGAATCACCCCCAGAATCATCACTCAACTCAAAAGCACATGTATAGCCCCATGATCACAGAGGTCTGTACCACCATCTACAGCACCTAACAAAAAGTTCAACTCAAGCAAATTTGGGGACAGTCAGCACTAGCATCATCTCACAGGTGGTGGCTGAGGCCCCTTGCAGACATCACCAGTACTTTATTTGCTATTGCATTGCTTGGATTGGCATTTAACATGATTGTATTTGGGCTTTGTGCACTAGGCACCAATCTTGGATTATTGTTAGACCCTTGCCCCTTGTCCACTTGAGGCCCCCACTCTCCAGGCCACTGACCCCCCACTCAGTGGGCCACTTCTATATTTTCAAGAGCATATGCAAAATCCAAGTTGAAATATTAACTCAATCATATCTGTCACATATTCTTAACTCATAGGCATGACATAGCTATTGTATGCCATGGGTTAGTAAGCAGAGTATGGTGTAAAATATGCCTTTCTGTTATACCCAAAAGAAACCATGTAGTATTTCATGTATTCATAGTTAAGACCATGCTAAGCCAATGTCAAAAATAAGTGATCTATAATAATCTTGTACCAATTTTGCCTTTTCTAAGCTGAAATGCCCAAAATTGGTTTAGCCAACTATGTTGTCATCACATATTCCCTTATTTTATGTTGAATCCTTTACAGGTGTGCTGAACAAACTTATCAGAATTGCTAGGTTCCATCTGTTTAACAATAAATATCAAGTCTGTTTGGTCAGCATATTTGGTCATGTCACAGGTGTAAGTCACAGCTTGCAATCATTGTAGCCAACTCTGCTGTACTTGCCCTCACACCTTCACCCACCAGTCACCAAGATCACACATGTGAACCAGTCAGGTGACCCAAGCTGAGGCCAAGTCTTTGGCCGAAAACTTATGAAATCTTGGTGTCCAAACACAGCCTAAGTGTTACGAGTTGGTCGACCAGGTACACTTTTCTTCTCTTACAATTTACTTTTACCTTCTTCGTTTCGCTAGCTACTCTTTCCATAGCCTTGCCCAGGATTCCCCCGGGATTATCCCTTATCTCTACAGACACCGCCTTCTAAGGCTGTTCTCTTTACACAGCCTCGTGTTCCCATTTACCACTAACTCGGGTTCATCTTGATCGCTGCCGTTGGCATCGCCTTCGTAGATGACACTTCATTTCGCTACCTTTCACATAGCCTTCATAGGCTATGTCTCATTTCGCTCTCTATAGCCACAAAACCCTTTGTCCAGCGTAGTACTTAAGACTTGGCCCTTC
>JBBPLN010000596.1:0-16553 GCA_038089815.1 Sutorius eximius | reverse complement strand
TTATCGTCATGCTTCGCTAGGAAATCACGAAGAGATCCATTTGACATCCACAATGATACCAACGACATTGTGCCCGCGATCCCAAAGCCATATGCAATGCCAAGGAAAGGAACAACATTGGGATGGTTGAGCCTCTTCCAAATCCCGAGCTCTCGATGGCGCATCTACAAAATGGCTTGAATCACATCTGCCAGTCGTGGACCAAACAACACACCCGAGTAAGTTTCTCGCCTGCATCACCCTGCGTAATTCTGAATCGGAAAGCTTTCACGGCAACCTGAGAAGGATCTAAGAAACAGTCGACAAAGATAAACCAACACCCAAACCTCTTTTGGTTCCAAACCCCGAGTGTAAATGCATCTATAGACATCGCCAAATGCACCTCCAGCGGCATACTGACCACTAGTTTTGGATAGATAGGGCGTGAGGTCCTGGATGGCGGCTGCACCCCGCTCTGCCACCTTATTTACAAACTACGAATGTCTCAGTCTCGTGAAGTGTAGAACCTGGCAAGGAGACTAACTGAACTCTTTCCCGTTCCCGTTGGACCCATAACCCTGTGGAACACAAGATGAGCAAAATGAAGCGCAATCTCGGGAATACGTACGCGATTATTGTATCGTCTTCACCGGGTGAATTGGAATACCTACCCAACGTGATGCCTTCAACAGCATCATTGTCTGGAATGGAGGATCCAAGAGACATTGGAGGACACAGATCACTGGAGGACTTGGAATCAGACACTGGAAAGGGGATGGAAGGGACACCGAGACTGGGTGAAAAGTCATCATTGGGACCTCCACTAGATGGGGCTGTGACTGCAAGGTTGATCCCATGCTTCGACAGCAGTGTCGAATCCCGAAGATGGATGCTCATATTCTGATCCATGGCTAGAATAGAAGTGGCAGGCACTGGAATGCGTGGTGGATCACATGTCAAGGGATGAGGATCCAGATTGGAGCCTGAAGATGATGTCGAGTAGGATGAAGGACTCCCTGCACCAGATGAGGACCTATCAAGGTCATGTTCTCTGTCCCTCAGATAGACAACACCTAGGATCCATGAGTTCAGAGTGACTGACATCATGAACTTGAAAGTTTGTCCCTACCATTTTGTGTGACTACCGAATAGAGCATCGGCACTAATGCTTCCACATGGTTTTCTAGGTTTTCTACTGTCAACGACCGTGCCTGAATGTTTGAACGATGATTAAGATACAAGCCTAGGAGGAAATTATTCCTCACCTTTTCAAGTGATCTGAGCATTTCAATCCATTGGTTGTCGTGCATCACGGCGATTTTTGCAGATGGTTCCTTATGGCCATGAGCACAACCGTTAAATATTTCATTCAAGTATCGCAAACCTTTCTCAATAGAAATTGATTGATAATTTCTGATGGATGACAGGACGCCTTGTGACTCTGTCAGTTGAGATCTGACACGGCGATGTGGAACAGAATGTACCTGTGATATTTGTGGTACATGTTGGATATTTACACCGCTGTTGGATGTCGAGGTCCCATCCCCTGTTTCCTTCCTCGAGTCCCCAACCAGCGGATTTAACTTCCAAGCCGCGGAAAGAAACTCGCCAAGCAATCCAACCTCTCGATCATTTCGTACTTTCTCGGACGGCCTAGGTGTGATAACTATCCCACGTATGAAAACGGTTTGATTATTTTTCCCTTGACGCTCTAGTGGGGGACCAGTCTTGTGCGCGAAGCGACCTGAGGGTTGCCAAACCGAAGATTCTTGTATCGTCAGTTCGTCTACCTCCACCAAAGTACAATGCACGTGGACTGGATTTGTATTTGCGGCAGCTTGCATGCCAAATGATGCAATAGACCACGAACACGTCTTGTAGACCCCAGTAATCAGGTGGATGGAATTGGATCGTGGCCATCCTAGGTGATCTTGAAAACGTTCTAGCCAATCTGCCCCGTGCTCTCTTGCATAACTCTCGAATAGTCGCCTATGACGAAGCGGAAGCTCAAACAGCTGTGCTCTTTGAGGCAATATAATATGTGACCCGTCATTGGACAGGGTAGCACCATAAGAAGTTGTCCTTCGACTAGCCATGCGGTCAGATGTGGTACGGTCGTCGGATGCCCAGGCGTACGTGGTATTAGGGACATGTGTCACATCCACTTGATCGACGTCCCATGGAGTTTGAGGGGATGAGACCACCTGGCGAGGCAAGAGGTCTTCGCTGATGCAGCGAACATCATCTGGGTTGATCGGTGGGAAGTTCGGCGGATAGGCAGCACATTCTGGAGGAGACTCAAGGATGTTGAAGAAGAAGTCGAAACGCCCTCGTTCATCGACAGTACCAACATCACCGATTTGAAGGCCGATATCCCGGCGAGCTCGTGGCAACAACTCTGGGTCCGGGCTCCACAAAGGATGTCCCTGTATGAAGAGGTGTTTTGCAAACGAAGCCTGCTCGGAAGGAAGACATTGATATTCTTGGGAGGGCGGCATACCAAGGGGTTCAGCTAGGAAGTGAAACAAACAGAAGGAGGAGATGGTAGAAGAAATGAGCAAAGAATCGTTGAATTTACCTGACTCGACTCGAGGATCCTCTTCGGCTCGCTATTGATATCGAGCCCTCCTCTCACTCCACTTGTGTAAGTACCTGCTAGTATGGAAGGCGGCTAGGCAGCTTAGCCTCTGGTGGAAAAGAATAATCCAATTGAATGGGCAGCGTTTCCATATTAATTCCCGTGCCGCTCAACACGCATGTCACCTACCCATATCCAATACATTCTCACGCTTGCACAGCGCCATCCAAAAACTGACTGATAGCCTGTTGATTTCCGAACTATGACTGCTTGTAGTATCCACGGACAAAACCACAGAGCGAGTCTCGCACCTTGAGCGAAGGGCGTTTCGGGGTTTGTTCCCACGCATCCCGGTATGTGCGCATCTTGACCCAACTTTTTGGCTTTCCCATTAGTTGACTACCTCCCGTTGAATTTATGGCGGTGACGAGCACTCTCCAGGTCGAATAGGTTGATGGTTGCCATGGTTCCTTCATAGCGATGAGCGTGCGAGCCAAGGTTTATCATACTCTTCCGCAGCCACACAATCAACGCGAGCTCCCCTCACGCCTGGAACGAACAGGTTGGTCTTCAATTCGTCCCATCCTTGTGGTGGGGATGACGTTCTTCAAGTTGTGGTCCCCGCGCGAGTCTCAGAATATGGCTAGACTTCTCGCGGGTGTTCCCATCCTTCTAGCGTCCTCGGCGCAGTGAAGGTATGGAAGATTGGAAAGCTTGACATTTCTCTCATCCCTGTGATTGTCGGGTCAAGTAACGTTCGCTCTGCGCAAGTAAGCTCGTGTATTTCAAAGGGAATAACTCCCAGCTTACGTGCCCTTTGACTCTAGACAGGCAAGGACATCGTGCACCATCCATTCATGGATACACTCGAAGTTCTCGACGCTTCCGTTCACCGGTTCACCGGTTCACCTATTCTCTCACCTCCCATTAACTCTGAGAAAGAGACCAATGGACAAGGGACGTAGGCTACCTCCCTGCGTTGCGAACCTAGGTGGACGCATTAAAATGAGTATCATACAAGTGGGGGGGATGACCATTGGGTCATGGGTAGACCATGGGCATTGACCAAGCCATTCAAGCCGTTCGCGATCCATTCAGAACTTCGGAATGCGCATCGTTCCCGCAGTCACGACCACGTGAGGTATGAGGATGGGATGGACACGTCACATATCGACACCTCGGCTTAGGCTCGCAGAGAATATTAGCAACGCATCGTCGACTCGATTACCAACATTTATCTCGGGTCTCGGTGCCAACTGCCGAGTTTGACGACCACAGGTGCCAGCAGGCAGCGCGAAGCAGGGGAGAACGGGTATGAAATGGTAACTTAAACTAGGGTTGTTTCATGCTCGTTCGACACGGACGTAAATAAGTACGCGCTTCGAACCATCAAATTGAATACTGATCATCTTTGTTCCTAGGCCAGTCACAGTCGCGCACTTTGCATCCACTCGGTCTCGGTTTCTAGCCGTGCCGTCGGACCACCGAACAAATTAATGGCGTGTTTGCACATTATATATGTTCGTAGCGAGCCCTAGTATTTTGTGAACCATTACCATGCGTTCCGATACCGTGGTCCTCACGTCGAAACTACAACTAAACTATCGTACACATTCCAGGCCCGTAAGGCAAGTTCCGAGTCAATTCGGTGAGATAGGTTAGGAGAAAAGTCCGACTACAGCGTTCCAAGCCTCCTCTGGTTTATCACGTCTCAAACATTCGGGATGACAGGAAGCACGCCATTCCAACCTCCTGCGACCCTGAAACCGGCTTGGACCCACTGCACCGAGCTGCTTCTGGAACACAGCCATGCGAGACGTTATGTTGGCCTCCACGATTTGATGCTCTTGAAAGTCGTAGCTGAGGATGCCACGCAATCCCAGAGGGGCAGAGAGGTGGAATTCTTGTGGACCCGGAAAAGTACCCGCAAAACAGTTCAAATGCTCTTGAATCATGTCAGCCTTGCGAAAGTGGACTTCTGCCACTCTGTCGACGTATATCATCCCAACAAGAGTAGACTTATTTCTGGACAGACGAGCTGTCGGTTGTCATCACGTCAAAGAGGCCAAGAAAACATACCTCGCTTCTTTCAACCACTGAGTCGTATTCTTCTCTGCCACTTTTTCATCGCGAGCACCTGCGAGAAAGGACGGGGTGTCCACAAGTACGATGTACTTTTGTTGTTCCGATGCCCCCAAAGCGGCCCTTGATTCGTCCGTGAGCTCACACCTGATTGCCCGTACTCCTGTCGTGCAGGGTTCGAGGTTTTTGTCCACTTTGACGTGATCACTGTTTGTCATCGCTGTTATGAACTGGGAAAGCGTGGAAGCTCAACCGTAGTACGAAGAGGAAAGACCTACCGAACTCTTTCCGCCCCCCGAAGGGCCCAGCATACTGGATGATAGATCACAGGTCAGCATGGGACCAGACCAAAATACATTCCAGAGAACGTACAATACCACTACATCTTCGGCGTTCAGTTCGAATGTTACACCAAGTACACGCTTGACCCATCTCCCCAGCCCACCCCCATCCCAACCCCAATAAGATCGAGACTACAAAAATTGGTGGGTATGGGGTTGAGTGAAACACCCAGTTTAGTGGGGTCCAATGGAAGGGATCAAGTAAACACTCACAGCGTTGGTGTCTGGAGTTGAACGTGGGTTTGAGTTGGCAGGAGGTTTAGCGACCGCCAAACGGCTAGGATTATTGGCTGTTTTGTTGAGGGAGGACGATGGTTTGTCCAAAGGAGAATCAGTGTCCTTTAATTGTGACGTTAGCAAGTCATGAAGAGACTGGGAGGGAGGGCAACGATCCAAGAATTGTTGGATGGTAGCGATGATTACTTCCGCCGTAGGGCGCTCCTCCGTCGGTGACCAGCAATATTGAATAAAATTCCAGTGCGAGTCATCTATCGCGCGAGACTCTGGTCTGCATGGCTTCTGGCCCTTCGCCAGGCGGAAAGCAATGGCAATTTCCTCCCGGATTTCTGACCATGGCTGTTTTCCCGACAGGACCTGCAAGACAATCAGAGCCAAACTGTGTTCCGTGTCTGATAAACGTACCTGAAGGACGATACATCCAAAGGAATATACATCACTCTTCGTTGTCCTTGTAGACGTTTCTTCTGATTCAATCTGCTCTGGGGCACTCCAGCGCAAGGCGCCGGGGTGAGCAGTAGATCTTTGGAGGTAAGTCAATCCTTCGGGAGTATTTCCTATGAAGGATGCATAGCCGAAATCGACCAAACGTGCGGTGTAATCCGCGTCTAGAAGTACGTTATTCTGCTGTAAGATCAGACGACAGTGAGGTATACGTTTCTACTTCAACGCACACTATTCAGGTCACCATGGACTATTGACGAAGAATGCACTGCGGAGAGTTATCATTTCGAAATTTGGACCGAAAACAGTAACCCACAGTAGTGCAATCCATCCGCGATATCCAATAACTAACGAGGAACTGAGACCGGCGGGAAACAGACAAGATAAATGAACACACAAGCTGGAGTCGGTGTGCCACGCCTAGACTATCGTCATGCTTCACCAGGAAATTGTGAAGAGATCCATTTGACATCCACAATGACACCAATGACATTGTACCCTTCATCCCAAAACCATATGCGATGCCAAGGAACGGAACGACATTGGGATGGTCGAGTCTCTTCCAAATTCCGAGCTCTCGGCGTCGCATCTACGAAATGGCTTGAATCACATTACCGTGTCCATCGTATACTAAATGAGTCACCCTGGCACGTTTATCACCTGCCGTATCCCCCTCCATCGTAACTTTGAATCGGAAGGCCTTCACGGCGACCTGAAAGGGATGTAAATAACAATCGACAGCAAGCCTAGCCCTGTGCCCAAACCTCTTTTGATACTGAACCCCGAGCATAAAAACGTCTATAGACATCACCGAATGCACCTCCAGCAACATATTGTTCATTGGTTTGGGGTATATAAGGCGTGAGGTCTGGGGGAGGGGATTGGGGATCGACACTAGGAAACCAGCTGCCGACAAGGGACTATATCGGATCGTCATGGCACAGTCCAACCACCGAAAAGACACACCTGAAGTTGGGTCCACTGTTGCTGTCAGACTGTTGTGATGTGGCCCTCGACATGACAATCTCAACCGATGGCAGCCAGCTGGAAGCTCAGAGAATGTGGGGATGTTTGAAAAGGCGTGTGGAGCAAGACTGGTGGAGGTATATTTTCGATGGTAAGCCTCGAGGAAGAGACGAGGCAATCGCCTCATGTCGGCGCTTCTTCGGTACTGCAGTTAGCGCTCAAAGCGCGCTCAATCCCTCGCTTCGAAGGGGTATGTTACCGTTCCTCTGCGTGCTGGACCGTGCCCGAATCAACTCGACCTCGCCAGATGACGACACTGCGCCTAACGCGACTCTATCGCTGTCAGCGTCGGCACCTGCGTTATGTGTGGGACTTATGGTGATTGGTACGCGTACCTTTCAATTTTCTGGGGCATCCTCCCAAGCGGGATCTCCAGTTTGACCGTCGGGTGAGCAAATCCACTCATCCTCATGCCAGTAAGGGAAGCCCTCCTGGCGATGGTATCCTTGGTTCTGGAGAGGAGATTGTCTTACTCATGGGCAAGAAGGACGCCGTGAACTCCATCACACGTGGCAGGTTCCATGTCAGGTTCCCCGGCAGCGAGGATCGCTTCAAACTCGTCTTCGGATTGTGTTCGGTCCTTCTCACTTTGCAATTCGTCACCCAGCTACTCCTCGTCCCTGAATGTTCTTCGTTTGGCCGATGGATGTTTGCCGCTTCACTCGCCGTCTCTTGGATGTACAATTCATCACTGTCCTTCATGGATAAGGGAAAGGCTCAATGGAACATCTTGCGCGACAGTGTATTCGACGAGAAACTGGTTTCGACCAAGTATACACTGGGCACACGGACCACTGTGGTGGCTTTTATCTTCCTCGTTCTTCTGCGGAATCAGCCCACAGAGCCGAGAGACAGCCTTGGTATGCCCCCTCCGGGCAGGATCCTTGATGCACTCCTTCCGAACGACACTGATGTATGGAAGGAATGGAAAGAAATAGTCGTGCGGCGATTCGAAGGTAAACTCGAGTCTCCCGAACAAAACGAGGGTGTAAAAACGTCTAGTGGGAAACAAAGGTCCTTGCTTGAGGATCTGTACGGCGATGCCGAAGCGGCTTGGGCGGCTTACAACATATACATATACCGCGAGTAATCCCAAGGTACCACATCTTGAGCTCGCGTTTCGCTATATTACTATTCTTTGACCTCTTTCCATACTTTCAAGTTCCTACCTGATGTTTGAACCTCTCTTGTCCATATGTTCACTTTTCCTGACTCGGAACAACTTCTGTGCCGATCGTATTGTTACATATGTACGCCTCCAACACGATCTGAAGTCGACTGCTCTCTGTGGCAACCAGCTTATACTCTACACGCAATAAAGGTGTCCTGAATGCTCGCCTGGTCAGAAACGACGTGAACCAGCATCGTATTCATGCGTTATGAAACAAGGCCATACAAAGAAAAAAAAAAAAGTAACGTTATCTCTGACCGTCGAGTCGAAGCTACCGCACCTCGATTGTACGAATATTGTCTATCATCTCAGTCAATAATACATTCTCCTGAATCTGCACAGTGATCAAACAGTCCATGGCAACTCGCTTATACATTCCATTCGGTAGTCGTTGGAACAAAAGCGCCCCAAACGACTGCCTGAGGCGAGCAACGAACCGGAGTGCACGTGTGAGTTCGTCCATTTGGTTCGCGCCGTCGGAGCGCTCTTGGTTGAGCAGGGGGCGGATCCAGGGATGGACGAGAAAAAGGTCCTTCGGCCCAATCAGGTGGCTTGTCGTCTTGATCTCTACGTTCCCTAACGCGGGCGTCACGACTTGATATACATGGAGGTTTGAGACTGAATCCGGACTAGGGGCGTGGTCAATTTTGGGGAGGCGAAAAATGATGCCAGGGAGAAGCAGTCGGTTGGCATAAAGCGAAGGCGAGAGGAGGTTTTTGAGATATTTATAAAGCGTCTTCGCCAGTGCGTGGTCGAGGGATGAATGTAATGTCGTAATGAAGCTGTTCATCTCAGCCTGCTTGATGGGTTGAGGGACGTGCGGCGAAACAGGTTTGCTGTAGACCGTGAGGTCACCAGGTAGGCAGCTGTTGTATTCACCCGCCGTCCCAGTCCAAGCAAGAATGGTGACGTCACCCGAGCCAGTCAGAACGTGCTCCAGGAGTCGGCCAACCGCATGATAGCCTTCACCATATATGATCGGGATGGAGATATTGAAGATGCCAATGAGCGAGTATGCGAAGTCCTCCACGAGTGTTGTTTGGCGTACAGAAGCCATAGAAAGCTTCTCGCGTACCCTGTCATACCCAGGACAAAGCGCAGCCAATCCTTCCGCGGAAACCCCTGTCACATGTTGCATCTCCGAAATGACGTCACGACATTTTTTGTGGTTGAAAGGGGTCAACCCCAGGTATGGTTTCCAGTCTGCCGTATAAAATCGGATGACGTTGGCAGCAACATATTCCTGGTACGTCCATACACGGGTGTTCCAGTCACTTTTCTCGAGGTCACCAGGTTGCTGGGACTGCGACCAGACATCCCAAAGATGGACAATCGTGAGGGAGGAACCTTGATACCACGAGAACATGGCAACTAATGACTCTTGCAGCACAGATTTATCTTCACCCTCCCGATCAATGCAGCACGTGTCGGACCATGCCCAACGGAATCCAAGTGAACGAACAAGCTCGCAAAACTTCCGGAGCTTGACGTTCGCAGGGGACGAATCCAGCCCGTAGATCGAGGCGTCCTTGACCACCTTATAGGATGGTTCGCCTTCTTTTTTCCACCTGTGGGAAAACATCACGTATCGGTAGAAATGTTTGATTTCTTCCCGAATACGCGCATCGTCGAACTGGATAGTCATGGTACACCGCAAGTTTTTGTAGGCTGTGAGTTCCTCGAAAGCTGTTGCTTGTTGTGATTTATCGTAGAGGTGGCCGGTGGCGGTGTCGATGAGGACGAGTGGCATGAGGTGCGTAGTTTGTTGGATCGTCTGTTGAATTCTCGATGTGGCGTTGACATACTGCCGATGAAGTTCTACGGGTGGAATTAGATTGACACTGTACGATACGGGGCAAACGGCCATACCCTGTATGCGTCGGTCAGGTGATTGCTCGAGCTCGGAGAGCGCGATCTCAAGTGTCCGGAGAGCTTCACCATAATAGCCCATTTCCTCATGCCTCTCCTCATTACCTCGATGGGAAGAGTCGAGTTTAATGATCTGCGTGTTTTGTCATTCCACTGACTGGGACGCTGATGGATGAAGTTGAGCACCTCCTTCCCCATCGACATCCATGCCTTGCTCCACTTGTTGAGGATCCCCGCATGATCTACCTCGCCTAGTGACAGCACGGCCGAGAAGTGTTCCGTAGCTTCATCGTATTTTTGGGAGTCCATTGCGGCATCGCCAAGTTTCTCCAGCCTCGCTGCGCATCTACGTTGAAAATCTGGAAAACATGTGTTAGAAATTCGGAAGACAACACAGACAGAAATTATTTACCTTGTTCCCACTTCGCTCGTTCATCGTGGATACTCGTGTTTCCTAGTTCATCATGCATGCATCGGAAGCACTTGATTGCCTCCTCGATGCTACCTTTCATTTCAAGAGCGTCGCAGATCGCTTGGTAAATGTCAAACCTGGGTGGCTTGAACTGGTAGCGTCAAAATAAAAATAAATGAATATCCGGATCCAAACCATCGCATAAGCATACCGTCGTGGCAGCGGTCAATGCTTCGGTAGCCGGGACACAACTCAACAATGCCCTGGCCCACTTGCTCAGCAAAGAGTGCGGAACGGAGGGACTGAGCGACAACGCATCAGAGTAGGCCTTAAGGGCGTCTTCATATTTCCTTGCACTAGATGCATCGTCTCCCATCATCTCCAGCGCCGATATACGCGGTTTCGTAAACCCTGGATCTAAATACCCTCTTCCAAAGAGCGACACGGAATCCCGAAGAGAGGCAGTGTTATCCGATTGTGGTATCAGCAAGTCACGAAGCGGGCGGGATGGTGGACAATTGTCAAGGAACTTTTGAACGGTAGGCATGATCATCCCAGTAGTAGGCCGCTCCTCCTTTGGTGACCAGCAATGTTGGATAAGGTCCCAGTGCGAGTCATCAATCGATCGAGACTCTGGCCGACTTGGCTTCTCACCCATCGCCAAACGTAGAACAACAACAGCATCCTGCTGCAATTCAGACCACGGTTTTTTACCAGACAGAACCTGCAAGCAAATGAGGATCAACACACATCCTGCAGCGAACTAAACCTACCTGGAAACTGATACATCCAAAAGAGTATATGTCGCTCTCAGGTGTCTTGTGAAACAGGTCTCCTGATGCAATCTGCTCTGGAGCAGTCCAACGCACCGCCCCTTGACGAGTGGCTCTTTGGAGATAGGATAATCCTTTGGGAGTGTTTCCTACGAAGGCAGCATAGCTATAGTCGGTGAGACGTGCAGTGTAATCTGTGTCGAGGAGTACGTTATTCTGTTTCATGGTCAGATAAGATGAAACTAAATTTTACGCTGTGACGCACACAGCTCAGGTTGCCATGGACGATCTGCTGAGAATGCACTGCGGAGAGTTATCCTTTCAGCGTTCAGATCAATAATGGCGACGACCCACGGTAGTGCAATCCATTGGAAATATCCAATAGCTACCATGCAAGCTCAGAGATAAGATTGCAAAGACCACAAAATGTGGACGTACCATCTGTAGTCGGTGTGCCACATTTAGACTATCATCTTGCTTCACTAGGAGATCATGAAGAGATCCATTCGGCATCCACAATGACACCAACGACACGGCATTTGCCCTTCCAAAGCCATATGCTATACCCAGGAATGGAACGACATTGGCGTGAGCGAGTCTCCTCCAAATCCCGAGCTCTCGGCGGCGCATCTAGAAAGCAGTTTGAATCACATTTGTTAATCGTAGATAAAACGAGTTACCTCGACATATGTATCACCCGTATTTCCATCCATCGCGATTCTAAATCGAAACGCCTTCACAGCAACCTGAAGGGAGGTGAACCACAGCCAACAGTAAACAAAACCCATCACTCAGACCTCCGTCGATGCAGAACCGCGAGTATACCGGCACCTGTACACATCACCAAAAGCACCACCAGTGGCATGCTGATCGTCAGCTTTGGAGATGCTGGTTGTAAGGTCTAACTGAGGGGGGAGATCGACACTAAGGATCAGTTCGATCGAAGAAACCATCTCAGACCATGACAAAGTACAGTACACGGGAAAGACGCACTTGGAATTGGAACCATCGTTATCGGATGGTTGTGACGGGGCACTTGACATGACAGTGACGCCGATTCAATGACCTTGATATGCGCGATAACAGTTGAACGGTTTCAAGTCGACGCGTTTGCAAAGCGCGCGCGGAAGAGATCGATGGAGGGAGAGAACACTCAACACCTCCAACGAGCTTCGGGGAAAAGGCGTGTGAAGCGCAATCCGGGCTTCCTTTCGGTTCCCAATTGGACGGCGTCGGCGCTGTTGTATCCGACTCGGATGGGTTCAGTTTTTCAGGTTTTTGTGCCAGAGGTACGGGAACTGGTTGAGGAGTTCCAGTCTGTGATTAAATATGATGTGTTTTTATCGCAAAAACAACTGATTATCCAGTAGTATGCTTTGCACACAAGTCCTTGTCCATCTGTAAATTAGAACTCAGGTCCAGGTCTGCCCGGAGGGCTGTAATGTGGCCCCTTCCACAACGCCTTTACCATACATGGGCAGTATGTCTTGGCCGGCGCAAACACGCACCGAAATGAAGTCTGCTGACGGTCCATAGTCAAAACACCCCGGTTCAGTACGAAAACAGGACTCGAAAAGATTCAAGAGGAAGTTTGTGGTGACTTGACCGCGTCATAGTATAAAGTGGATTATGCTTAGCGCCGGTGGCAGTGCAACGTAAGCGCTGAGCGCTTCGGCTTGGCATGAACGGGACAAAATATTGCGTTTTACATGTAGCTAGTCATCCTCGCTAGTCCATCGTAAATCACGTAGATCGGTCACGCAAACCCACCACTACCACCGCGACCCCGTCGGTCGCCCGATCTCTAAACGCCAGACACACAACGCCCCCACATCAGCACCAATCCCATGATCGACGATAAGCACACATACCGATCGGCGACCGCCAATGATACAATAACCCACTCACACCCTCCGACGGCTCCCTCATCGAGCGCGCCCGGATCAACTCGACCTCGCCAAAGGACAACACCGCGCCCAACTCGACGTCCCCCGTTCGTGTCCGGCGATTCGGCTGTAACGACACCAACCCCCCACCACCAGCACCGCCCAGGTCGACCTCCTCCAGTGCAACCTTGTCCGATGGTAACCGGTCCACTCCCCGCGGCGCAACGGCCTCGTACGCTGGCAACCCACCTACGAAACTCAAACTCGCGCTCGCACTTGCATTCCCACCCGACTGCACATCGAACGCGAACGAGTCCAGGTCTGCCTTGGAAGGGTGCGTGATGCTGATGTACGACTGCGATCCGTCGGGGTGACCCAGGCTCGGGATCGCGTGCGACTTGGTGCTTCGTGCGTGTGCGCGTTGTTTTCGGCGTGCACGCCGTTGCTCTTTGAGCGTTATCTCGCCCTCGATCGAGCGTGGAAAGAATATCTGTACGTAATTAGCTACGTGTTGATACGGTGGCGAAACGCATCCACGACAAGTGTGAGCCCGGAAGAGACGATGCAACCGATGGCCAAGAGGAGACCCAGTAAATCTAAAATAAGCCGTGCTGAGTGATTTCAATGCTGTGTACAATAAGGTCTCACCCGTTGGGAACCTAACCGAGGAGCTCGACAATCAGTCCCGTGCAACGAAAATAAGGACGGTGCACGTACATCTTATCATTGATGTGCTGATGTGGTCGCACACCGTCGACTCCGAGAATAACGAGTGGGATGGTGAACAGGAACCGGAACACGACACGTATGCACTATCGGCGGTGAGCGCCCGGGAGCAATGAGAAGCCGAAGCACCAACGTTTAGCTCGTGATACTTGTGGAGCCGGACCAACGTGCTCCGATCCACGCCGTTCTGCTTCTGAAAAATATCAGATGCAAACGCTCGACCAGATAACGAGAGCCATACAAGATTTTCAAGAAAGGACGGAAACCTCCACAGAACTGGTAGGAACCATATCGTCAACGACAAGCTTCCGAGTCCGCCAGCCAAGAACGTATACGCTTCACACTGCGAGCTACGGTCAGCCGTCTCCTCAGACACATACTCGCCCACGGACCTTGTACACATTCTCGCGGGTAAAAGTGGCGATTAAGGGCATGGCAACCACGGCCATAACGGACCCGCCAGCCCATAACTTGAAGTACAAACTCCGGAACCAGTCTTGATGCGCCGAGCCAGAGTTGACGAGAAAGAGCCAGAAGCACAGCTCTGTGGAGCCAGCCACCCATCGATAAGCAGGCGGCAATCAGGGGGCTTGGGCTCGCCATGCGTACCTTCCAAGTGCGTGACCCTGACACCCGGAGATGAATCAATGTCCGACAACGACAAAGAGACGCTCACATTTCGAGTCCCCATGCGATGGCGTACGAGAGGTATAATGGGAATACCGCGTGTTGCGCGGATGGTCCCCATTCTTCATAGGGTGTGGGCATGACTAGCTTTTTTGTGAGAAACGACGAGAGAAGGACGACGAGGCTTACTTCCTTGTCCTTGTACGATCGTAAATCCGTAGGTGTATTTTATGATAGCAAACCCCACGGCATATATTATGACCAGTGGGACGCTCAAGAAGTATGAATGCTAGCAATGCCGTCCAACACAGGTCGTTGCGAGAGTGACATAGGACGTACCGTCATGACACGCTTGAATGCGCCGGCATATGGACCATGGTTCCATCTCGAACAGAGATTCAACCTAGACCATCAACCTCCCGAAGCAACTCACCTGAGACATCTGAACCGGTCAAAGGACCACAGATGAAAGAACAGAAAACCACCCAGCTAGAACCATCAGCCACACGCGCTTCGAAAAGAAAACCAAGTACCATGATCGATAACAGCGCCCACACGAGATGGACTGCAGGCGATATGTGTGCCATTGGGAGCGGGCGAGAGGGGGACGAATAAGGTAGGTGCGTCCATGATCACCAAAAAGTGTTGAGTAGTAAAGTGTCTATAACCACAGAAACGAACGTGCGGTGGCTAAAACCCTAATATGGCTACACTGATTAGTACCCTTCCTTTCGTACCGCTTCCCCCTCACTCAGTCTTACCCGCTTTTCGCACCCACCTCAAGGCTTCACCAGTCACCCACGATTTTGCGTACCGTAGTGTTGGCGGTGATGGATTGAATCCCGTAATTGCCGTGCTATTCACTTTCTCACACCCGAAAGGAGTGTTTCTAAGTTATAAACTCACGGCGGCCCTCGTGATGACTGCAAGACGTCCCGTCAGGGCCAAAAATATATTACGGATCACGAATCTCAGGCACGGGTCACCCTGCGCAGACAATCAGCACCTACATATAGGCTTCACGACCAAAAATGCATGGTATGCTACTGATAGTGAGAATTGACATGATAGAGAAGTCCCGTCAAGTTTCTGGAGATTCTTCGTGAACAGCCAGCATTCGGTGACATTCGCATTGACGCTGTCAACATGGGTCAGAAGGTTTTCCAGCGACCGTGCGAAGGGGACACACCAATGCTGTACTATTGGACAGCGCTGTCAGTTGCTCTTCGAGAAGCGCGATGGCGTGACGATTGTCTATGGCAAGGTTAACCTGTTCCGTGCTATCAGCGAGGGAAGGATCAGGAACCCGAGACGACCCTACCTCGAGCTTATCGTAGATCCCTTTGATAGAAGCGGTACACTTCATGAGCGCGTTGATATCCGCTTCGTGTAGGAAGAAGCGGGCAGTGGGTCCTCTTTCCATGACCTTGACCACGACCTTTTGAAGACTGATGAGCTCTCTATAAATGCTGTTATGCGCGTGTCCATCTGGTTCCAGCTGATCATGGTGACGTACCTTTGAAAACTTTTCAATGTTCTCTTCATATCTCTGGAAAGCGCAGTCTCTGCTGCGTGTTCCGTGATCTCCTCTAGCAGCCATCCGGAATTCTCGACGACTTGAACGATTGCATGATGCGTCCCTCCCGTTCCCTGAAATTTTGAGAACGACGCTCGGTCACCAATAGTAAAAGTACCAACATGAATCAATTGTGCAATTTGCAAGACCGTCCCTATAGCCCCTCGGAGCATGGGGATGCCAGCTATATCAGCGACCTCATGTGAAATCCTGAGGCCCGTGATCGTGGTTATGAGTGCATCTCGCCTCCAAGCGGCACTGCAGCCCGTAGGGGCACTGTCAGTCGAACTGGGCACACTTCCGGAGCCAAAGGAAGGAGAACTGCTTGCAGTACCCGCGAACGAAGTTCCAGAGGAGCGAGAGCGGGACGCGAGTATGGAAGACCGGGTGGGGTTGTGGCGAGGGCCACGCGCGTAACTTTCCGGAGGCGGTTTCTGACGCTTACCAGCACGTATCTTTGTCCAAACCTTTTTGAATTCTCGTATGACTTGGACGAGGGAACGGAGCAAAGTCTTTGCTGCAGCTGTTTCGTGAAGTGGCAATCGGCGGTCAACCATTTCCCGTTGAATCTGCAGTGGTGCGCGCCTCTGATGCGCATTATCCAGATCCAGAGAATTGATGATTTCCCAAGCAGACGCGTGGGTTCCTAAGTGGCGGCGAGAGCGCGAGCCGAGGTCCACCATACTCTTCCAAAAACTCGAGAGAAGTTCCTCTTCCCTCTTGGAGCCAGCCGATTGGTCTTCAACCTCGTCCCACATCGTTGTGACGAGGATAACATTCTTCAGGTTGTCTTTACCACACAAGTCCTGGAATACGGCAAAATTTC
>JBBPLN010000595.1:0-16553 GCA_038089815.1 Sutorius eximius | reverse complement strand
CTGGTACGCGGAGACGGCCTGGGAGAGGAACTTGGCAAGACGGCGCGTGGATGCGCCGAGGTTGACGGCGGTCGGTCTGGCGGTGAAGAGATAGTCGAGCTGCGGGGTGACGTGCGCTTCCAGGAGCGACGGGGAAGCGAGAAAGTCGGGACGGGGCGTCGTCTCTATGGCTCGCGCGAGGGACGTTGCGATCGACAACGATGCGAGCGATCCGATGGCGGGTGCACCACGGATCTGTGCAGTGATGAGCTCGGTGCGATGCGGACGAACGCGACGGACCTTCATCGACTTGATGGCATCGTGTGCCTGCTCTACGGTATCGATCTGTACGTACCGTATCGTGTGCGGTAACAAGACCTGGTTCACGATTGCGACCTCGTTCTCTTTGATACGGATGGCGTTGAGTTCCATGGTTAACGTTGGCCACGTGCAAGACCGAAAAGGAAATGACCAAGTATCACATGCAAGTCGAGGCTTATAATGGCGGGTGTCGCTCCACTCCCTTTTCGACCGTGAATCATGATTGACCACATCCTCGGCTGTCCAAGTCCCTCCTGGAAACGCGCTCAGGTAGGCCTCTTACACCGCGCACACCCCCGCTCACACCACACGCAGGTCTTCCTCGTATGCATCTTCTGGATCTGGAGGCTCACCCAGGGGAACCCCGGCGGGCCGCGTGTAGTGTGGCTGAGACAGTTGAACAGGAAACTCCGTATGTAGATTGATCCCGGAAATCCCTGACTCACCCCACCCCACAGAACGCTTCTCCCCATGGCAAATCATCGTCAGCACCCTCACCGCCGTATATGCGCTCAAAAACCTCGACAGGATCCTGGGCCTGGGTTGTAAGCGCCACCCTTCTTCTCTCGTAATCGGGAATGAAATATCCCCTTCTCTTCTTCTCAGCCCCTGAGCCACTGGCTCAACTCGTCAGTCCTGTCACCTTGCGCGTTCGCACATCCACTCACTTTCCCGCTTAGTATTCACCTTCATATTACCGTGCAACCTGGATTGCGACCGGCCTCGATGCTGGTTTTGCGACTGCCATGTCCATCCGCCCGAAATGGGTCAAGGATGTCTGCTCTATGTTATTCTCAATCTACTACATCATTTACGCCAACGAAGCTGATGAAAAGGTCCCGCCCTGTCCCTTGTCCCCACATCTACTCGGCTCACCTGCATTTGGTTAGCTTCGGCGATTCAGGGCTGTGCCCACCATCGAAATGTTGCGCGTTACTTGGGAGAAGACAACTAACCCATATGTGATCCTTATCGTCCCCGTCCGAGGAACTCCTGACTGATACGGATCCATTTTTGTCAGCTTCGAATGATAGCGCAAAGTCCATTCATGTCACTTCACCGAAAGATCCTTCTACCGCGTCCTGCTACTTCAACATATGATCGTCCAATCACGGCCCACATTTACTTTGCGCCGCCTGCGCCTCACCTTCATAACACCACAGATCTCATCCTCGATTTCCCTGGCGGTGGCTTCGTGGCAATGTCACCGGACCATCACGATGAACGGCTGCGCACCTGGGCCCTTAAAACAGGTAAAGCTGTGCTCGCCGTCGACTATGGAAAGGCTCCCGAATGTAATGGCCCCTCTCTGTTAATCTCTCTAGACGCTTGCTCATGCCTTCTCTTCTTCAGACCCTTATCCATTCGCAATGGACGAGTGCTTTGATCTTTACCGCCTTCTCGCGGAAACAAACGGCAGATGCATTGGCATGTCTGGCAAGAAGCTGAACGTCATCCTATCCGGCGATTCAGCGTAAGTCTTTCCATCTTACATTTATTATCCCGTTCATACACGTGCATGACGTTCCACAGCGGTGCAACGCTCGTCGTGGGTGTCATGGTCAAGATATTGCAATACAATGACGCTCTTTCCGTTGGAGAGGCCAGGCTTCCTGCACCGCTGTCGCTCGTGCTTAATTATGCTGCGCTGGACTTTAATTTTACCTCTTGGATGTCGCCAGATAATCTTCGCGTCTTGCGAACGGAACAATCCACGGGCGACCTTCCTGGCATGCGCGAGCTGGCGTTGCAAAAGAATCACCTGCAGCACGTTAGCCCGCTGAGCATGGTGGGAGACCACCGCAAGCAAGCAAAGCGATTGAAGAGGCACAAGAGCTGGAAAGACGCACTGCATGATTTGGTCGCAAGGGCAGAGGACCTGCCTTTGAAGCAACAACGTCACGTGGACATGAAACGCAAGTCGTCTATGAAATCGTTCGAGGCGCCATACGAAGACCACGAGTCGTGGGCAGACTCTGAGAGCGAGGATGGGGAGATGAAACCTGTGAGAGAAGAGGAGCGCTCCATCGAGGAGCGTGTACGTTTCGTGTACAAGGATGCCTCGGACACAGATGGACTCCACCGAGTGCTTGAGAAGCAACAGGAGCAACTGTCAGTGGCTGTCACACAAGCGAACCTCAAGGCTACCACGCTTGTCGCTGGAAGGCATGACGGCAAAGGTATCGGCAAAAACCGCGAATCGATTGGGACGAGACTAACCATGACGAGCCGTACTGGATATTTCCAGGATCGAATTATCTCACCGAGTATGGTAAGTGTGTGAAGGCACCGCATCCGGATCAGAGGGGGGTGCTGACTGGACTGGACAGATGCGGGCTATGGCGATTTTGTATATTGGACCCCACCGAAACCCTGACTTTGCAACCGATTACTTCATCTCGCCCATCCTGACACCGTCGTCACTCCTCGCACAATTCCCACCCCTGCTGATGCAATGCGGTGAAAGGGACCCGTTCGTGGATGACACTGTGATATTTGCGGGGCGAGTACGGGAAGCCAAGAGGGCGCGCAAAGCCGAGCTTGACGTGATGCTGACAGACAAGAGTGCCAAGTTTGGCTCGGGCCTGCGCATGACGGAAGCCCAGATGGACGATGGTGCAGAGGACGCGCTTGCACGACTGGTCGCCGAACGAGACCGACTTGCACGTGAAACCGAGGACGATTGGGTGCAGATGGTGCTATTTTCGGATTGGAGTCATGGTTACTTACAGATGATGACGTTGATGAGCGAGGCCAGGGCGGTCGTCGAGGATCTCGCGGACTGGATAGAGGATGCGTTCGTGAGGCATTCGGGCAAGGAGGAGAGGACGAGCAAGGTGCTGGAAGCGATGGAGGGCGGGACGAGGAAGAAGCGAGGGTCGAGGGTAAACTCGCCACAGACGTCTCGCTCGCCGACGAAACGGCCGGTGTGCCACGCGCCGTTGGCCGAGAGCGATGCAGGTACGGTGGATGCGAGTCCGTTCGCGTCTGGGACGGAGACGGACGACGCGGGAATCACGTTCGTCGCACGAAAACGTGGTGGGAGTGGGACGCCGGTGACACAGTCTGATGAGCGATCTGATGTGATGCATATGAAACAAGGGCAGTCTCCGCCGTACGATCCGGTGGATGGACGGGAGAGTGCGACGGGTACACCACGCGGGTCGAACGGAAAGACGGGTCAGCGTATCACGGAGACGGAGCTGATGCGACGACGGCGGTTGCTTGACGCGCATATCTTTGAGGGGTAGGGTACAATGTGACCGGAGATGACGTGGGTGACACCGCATTCGGTGCTGAGCAAGCAAACCTAATTTGGAAGGTGGGGCGGTGCTGCGGCTCTGCATGCTAAATGGAGACACAGCCACGTCGGTCTCAACGTCGAGCACAACCGCGCCGGTCACTCAACGCGCGTTCGAGGCGATACAGGACGACGTGCTGGATTAAAAAGAGACCCGGACGTTCTCTACAGAACGTTGGTTGACTTTTTTTTTTCCCGGTTCACATCAAAAAGAAGCTTTCCCTCGCCTAAATAATAAAAAGGGCCCACCCAAAGCCATGGACCTTGATCCCGCAACTCAAACACGGGTTCAGTGGCAAAATTCAATCACACACACACAGCAACGCCAGCCTGCCATCGACCCTGCCGTCAACCACGAGTTTCAATCCTATAACCATCACCCCAGCGACGACAATCTGTCCTACCCTCCCCCGCTCACAAACATGCCGCAGCAGTCTCCTCCTCACGCCCACGCTCAGGCCCCTTCGTTCCCCCCCGGCGCTGGTCCCAACGATCCCACCGAACAGCACGCCCACTATCCCCCCGGCCATGCCTACAGGCGTAGTCACAGCAACTCGCCTTTCCGTCATACATCCCACCCATCGCCCTACCCGATCCCCTCCACCCCGGTTCAGCCACCGCTTCCACCGATGACGCAGTCCATACCACCGCCTCCCGATGCAGTCAAACAGGAATCCGCATACTACACACCCACCGCTGCCGAGCTGTACAACCAAGCGCTCGCATCGTCCTCTGCCCCACCCCCCGACGCATCCGGTCATTACCCCTCCTCGGCCGGGGTTCCGAGGCTTCCTCCGATTCTGCAGGTGGAGAAGAAGCAGGTGACGACCTCTGCGACACAGGCAGCGAGCGCGAGTCGGAGGAGGAACGAGGCGCATTTCATTTGTCCCGTGCCAGGGTGTGGGAGTACGTTTACGCGTCGGTTCAATTTGCGAGGTACGTGTGCTTGTTTGGCAATTTGATGTGCTTTTCGTCGTTCATCGGGCGTTGGTTAGGTCATTTGAGATCGCATACCGAGGAGCGCCCGTATGTGTGTGAGTATCCGGATTGTAAGAAGGGGTTTGCGAGGCAGCATGATTGCAAGTGAGTGCTCGTCGGTCGTGCGACCGGGTCGATGTTCGATCGACATGTTCATCGTTTTTTAAAAAAAAATTCGTTGTAGACGACATCAAGCGCTCCATGCGACGCGGTCGCAATCCAACATTTGCCAAGGGTGTCGGAAGACGTTCAGTCGTTTGGACGCACTCAACGTAAGTGATCATCATGAATTGCTTCTGCTGCGGCACTCGTCTTTGTTTGGATCTCATTCATCTGTTATATGACAGCGACATCGTGAGTGGCTTTTTGGACACGCGTCCTTGGTGGATTATGAATAACATCTGACCCAAATGCGTGTTGCAGTGCGTTCGGAGGGTGGTGCCGAATGTAGACAGGCGGTCGAGGCTATACAGCAAGCTCAGGCCCAGGCCCAAGTTCAGGTCCAAGGACAAGTTCCAACCCCAACTCAAGTACCGGCGCAAGTTTCACCGCAGGTCCAAGGGCCTCAGGGGCCACCACAATCACATGTGCCTTTACAAGGGCTTCCAATGGCGAATCCACCGTCGTCACCGTCGAATCGACCTGGTCCCAGTAGCGCTAAACTCATTCAGACGCCACCTTCGAGTTGATAGGTTGCTGTGGTGCTGCGGACTGTGCGTGCTTGGGGGACATGACATAGATGCGATAACGTGACGTGCCCGATGGACGTATGGGACGGTATAGACTTGTGTGTGTGTTTTCCCGTATGTTTTCTTCGTTCTTTTTTTGACTCTGGTGTGCGTTTTTCTTTCTTTCTCTTTTTTTCTTTTTTTGTCGCCTGTACGTGGATGTAGCTCTGTTCTTCGTTTGTTCATTCCCCACTTTCGATGCACGTTGTATCCATCTGAATGACGTCCTCGTAGTTTTTGGAACGGGACAAGAATTCTTATGGGTCTAGTTTAGAGTAATACCGCCTCGTAATTGTAACAACCGCAAGCGTATGTCGTGAAAACACGTGAGAAAACAAGTGACCAGGTTGCCGGGCCTCGGCTAGGATAATATGTGGGGCCAGGGGGTCGACTCGCATCGTCGTGTTTTTTCTTTTTCTTTTTCCTTGCGCACGGTCGATTTCGCTATCGTGGTCGACATCGCCATCATCGTAGCGTTTCAAATCGCTCAGAATCGGTTTCGTTCCAAAAACCACCATGTCGCTCTCGATGCTCGTAGGCGGAGGTGCCGAGTGTGGGCCTTCCAATCCGTTACAAACGCTCTCGAAGCGGTTTGATCAAGATCGTGGTGCGCAGCAGGTAGGTTCAGCTCTGTGGAGCCCGGTAACCCGGTCGTCGGACTACGTAGTGCGATGCCATGGCGCCGGCTTGTCCCTTTGTCCGTTTATTCGCTTTTCGGTGTGCTCATGCGGTTGTGCGTCTTGTAGGATGTTGGGGCTTCGTGGGCTAGGGGTGGGTCTGGGTCTGGCGAGGTGGGTTTTTTTTCTTTTTCTTTTCTTTTTTTTGACGGCGGGGCCGGCTCCACTTGTCACCGTTCCCCGGTTGTCGCTTCCATTCGTTCATCTTCATCTCGGTTCTATCATTCCACCTTCTGCCGTCTATCCATACTACTCCATCGATGTTCTCTATATATGCGATGACCGGCGACGCTAATTCGATCACCATCTTCTGCCTGACCGCCTCTTCTTCATCTCCATGACCATCACCACCAGGTACATTTCCGATCCCAGCATGCCCCCGTACCGGAACTGCAACAAGAGGCAGCACGGTTCTTTGGCTCTGGGTCTGGGTCTGCTCCGATTCCGGCACCGGTACCGGCACTGGCACCGCATATGGCCCAGATGCCATTATCCATGTCCATGTCGATGACATCGGTGCAGGCGCAGCCATTCGATGTGACCGGGTTACGCGATGCGTTGCCTGTCGCTGGGCCGAGTGTGGTTCCCGTGGAAGGTGCGGCGGGCGCTGCATGGGCCGCTGATTTCATGGTACGTCAATCGGCGACGCAGAGCGCGCATGCACACCCACGTTCGCGTACGCATACGCCTGCGCAGGTTCAGACGCGGGTGGAGGTGCAGCGGGACCGACAGGGGTTGATGTCCCCCGTTGGAGCGCATGGTGCGTTTGTTTGGTTCGTGTGGTTGGGGCGTGTTTCTCTGACTTTTTTTTTTTCTTCCTCCGTGTGTATCGCTGGTTTTCTTTCCGCTTGGCTTGGCAACCCATTTCAGGTAGCGGAGTTCCGTGGAGCCCGGCATATGCAGGGTACGGGATGAGTATGAATCCCGGCATGACGGGTACGATGGCCGTCCCTGTACAGCGTCACATCGTACAAAGTGACCGTGAGTGTTTAATTGACATGGACGGAGACACGCTTGACCCGTCAATTCGTTGGTAGAGATATCTTGGGACAAGGAATTCCAGTCACAAGAATCCTTACTGAGCGCGTCCGTACCGGTGATCGCCGAGTCGGTGTCGGAACAACAACAAGAAGCACGCCAACAAGACGCCAAGGACGCGGTGCCTGCAGATGAAATGGCTCGACTCGCGGCGCAGGTGATAGACTCTGTGAAACACGAACAGAATCCCAAGTTCCAGAAAAGCGAGTTCATGAATCTCATGCGTCAGCTGCGCGACGGCGAGGTGACAGTGGGGGAGGACAACATCGTGCCCAAAGACGTGTCGACGACAAGGGCCGTAGATGTGAAAGGCAAGGGACGTGCGGTGATGTCTCACGACGACGTGGGTGGTCTGTCTTCCGCTTCGTCACAATCACAAGTTCTTCCATCCTATCAGGGTTCGGAGGAACTGAATGCGGCGTACGTGCAGATGCAGCAAGCGAGGGATCCCCATGAGGCGTACTTCCGTCAGGAAAATGCAGATTTCACCGAGTACTGGAATGCGCACCACACGGGTCCTGCGGGGCACACGGTGTCACCCGTTCAGGGGAGCCGTGAGTGGCATGGGATGCAAGGCGACTGGGATGCGTTCGAGGCGACGGCGACGGGGGTGAAACCCGTTGCGAGCTATCAGTTTCAGATGAACAATCCGTATTTGCTCGGGGACGCGACGAGGACGCGGCACCATGAGATGCACATGTCGCATTCGCAACGGGTATACGAGGTACGTACACATTACATTACTCCATTCCATTCCTCCGAAGAAGAAAAAACGGAGATCAAATTAGTATGGCAGGGGGTTAGACAGCATGGTTGATGTGGTTTCTTTTTTTTTTTTTCGGGCGTGTTCTGCAGAGCGTGTTGGAGCTCGAAGCTGCTGTGCAGCGAGATCCGAGAAATGCGGCCACATGGTACGAACTTGGTGTGAAACAGCAAGAAAACGAACGCGAGGCCAAGGCCATCGAGGCGCTCCAGCGCGCTGTCGACCTCGATCCGTCTCATCTGCCGTCGTGGCTTGCGCTCGCGGTGTCGTACACCAACGATGGCCATCGGTTGGGGACGTACGATGCTATTCGGGAGTGGGCGCTGCGGAACTCGGGGTACGAGGCGGTGATGTCAGGTTCTGGGTTGGATACGGTCGCGCGTGGCGATTTTGTGGCGCTCATCGATGTGTTGCTCCGGATGGCGAGGGATGCGGACCAACGAGAGGGTGGTGTGGATGCGGACGTGCAGGTTGCGTTGGCGGTGTTGTTGAACACGACCGAGGTGGGTCCCCCCCCCAAAAAAAAAGTTATCGTTGTTTGTGCCGCGTTCTGATTGCACGGTGTTGTTCTGCAGGAGTACAGCAAGGCGGTGGACTGTTTCCTAGCTGCGTTGGCCGTTCGACCGGACGTACGTCCACGTCGATCGCGTGCTTCACTTGATTTATTTTAATTTCATTTTTTTGCGGTGGTTGGGCGCCTTTAGGATTGGTTGCTGTATAACCGTGTTGGGGCGACCATGGCCAACAGCGGGAAGGCCGCAGAAGCCCTGGAATATTACTTCCGGGCGCTCGAGTTGAACCCTGGCTATATCCGCGCAAGGTGCGTTTTTCATCTCGTCTGCCCTTGTCCTCGTCTCACTCAACCACACGTAGATTCAACCTTGGCATATCCTGTATTAATCTCCGGGTGAGTCCTGACCACACGCATAGTTCGAGACGCCATCTCACCATCGCACCGCACCGCGACGTGGCGTGGCAGCGTTACGAAGAAGCGGCGTCACATATCCTGGACGCGCTCGTGTTGCAGGATAGTGACGGCATCGAGGACGGGTCGGGTATGAACGATGCGCGGGGGGTGACGTCGTTGACGCTCTGGGAGAGTCTCAAGACGACGTGTTTACATTTACAACGGGCGGATCTGGCAGTCATGTGTGATCGTCGGGATTTGGATGGTACGTTGTTTTTTTTACTTTCGTGGGCGTTGGTTGATCGACGTTTGGTTGGATTGTAGGATTCAGACGGGTGTTTCATGAGGTGTGATGTGGGTGTTTCTGATCTTTGGATTCGTTAGACTGGTTGCTGGTGATGGCGCTCGGGCGGCGGCGGTGTCAGTACGTTGATTGTCTATTGTTCCTTGGTCGGGTTTTTGTCGCGCGTCATTTCAGCATACGTTCCTGGAAATATGTAGGGCTTTCGCTGCCCATGGCGTAATCTGCGGTGCTGGTGTAGAACGAGGTGGACTTGAGTGTCCATATGCGCAGGTCGTCAGAGAATTTGATCTCGTGAATCGAAGACGAACGATCCGAGTCGACGAGGGCAATTGAAACCTCGAACTTTTCAGATGGCAACTTCAATTTATGTAAAACGATCGCAGCGCAGCAGGATTATCACTACGCATGGTCAGGACGTGCGCTTCTTGTGAGTGGTCCGAGCCAACGTTAACGCACTCAAGTGTACGAGCCCCCGGGAATGGACTCTAATCAGCGTCCACACACAAATAGGAAGCAGTCAGATCATCCAAAAATGGCAAGCGTAGTGTTCCGAAGCCGGATGCGAAGACAGTCTGGTACAACATGCACACCATTATGCGGAACTCAAACGAAGACATTAGTCTGCCCACCGGGCTGTATTCCATGCAAGCTATAGTCATACTCCCTTCTCAAACATTGTGTCCGTGTTATAACAAAATATCAAGCTAGACCAGCGGGTAAGATGTGCCATACGATCCACAGGCAGAGTATACCGCAGGCCCCCCCCAAGGCTAAGGCTGTAGGAAGCCTTGATGGTGGTGAAGAAAGCGAGCATCGCCGTAACAGATTCTTCTTCAATGAGAGAGTCGAGGACATTGAGTTGAATCTTTCGTGGCGAAGTCAAGCCAAGGCTTGCCGGCGGTGAATTTGGAGTGAATTCAGCGTTACCTCGTGTGTCGATGGCGATGGCAATCTTCCTCAGCGACTGACACGTCTCCAAAAGTCGTAATAGTCCGCCCGGCGTGATTCCACCCTGCGAATTCCAACCCCATTCTTCATTTATCCGGAGGTCTTCCAAGTGGGGCCATGTCGATACCAGCTCCAACAACTCGTTATCAGCAAGATCCACCTTCCAGCAAATGTCGAGGCATACGTGGCGGAGATTGCTGAATGCCATGCATGGCCACAAATCTTCTGATCCAAGTGTGAGAACATCTGAATCACCAACGCGCTGCGTCCATCTGGGATGCACAGCTAACGACAATCCATGGAGGGCGGCACCAGTACCAGACGTCTGGAGACCAGTAAAGAAAGCAGCGAGATCCTGCTTAGAAGGGTGTATCTTGATATTGGCAAGAAGAGTTTTGACAACAGGAAGACGGGTCTGGGAAAGAAACCGCGCAATCGGATCTACAGAGTCAGAAACGACCCCCAAGCTGCGCAAGTTCAGGAAACCAGAAGATAACTTGGATGATCCAATCTCGTCTGGAAACGTGGCGCTCAGTGTAAAGAGAAGTCGAGTTAATGCGGGCATGTGGGATAGATGCTCAAGAGCATTCACATCGAAGGTGATTATAAGACAATCCACGACCTGAAGATTTGGCCAGCAGCAGATACATTCGGAGATGGTCTTGCTGAGCACGACATCGGTTCTCATGTCGAATGTATTGATGGAAAGACTCCTGATGTCTGGGGAGGACATAGCAAATGACTTGACGAGACCCCGGACCATACATAGATTCGCCTTCGATGAGAATCTAATATGAAGGGAGACCAAGGACGGGAGAGGTAGCAAAGCCGTGATATCGTTCGGGTCCTCGCACTCTTCAAACCGCAGAAAGCGAAGCTTTGGATAGAGTGAATCGGTGGAAGGGTTCAAAGATGCGCTGACTCGGAAGGAACCCCAGTCGAGTCCATATCCGGGATCCACAATGGATCGGATGCGAGACATGTAGCCTCGAAGGACACTCTGTTCTGTCTGCGTGACCGGTCTGGTAAACGAATAGCGTGGCTTTGGGAAGGTAGAAGAAGTTTCGAAGATACGGTCACTACCAAACAAACCGAGACGAGTAAGAAGTATCTTACCTCTTCGAATTTTGAGGAGGTTAAACGAGATGCTTCTGGGAGACATCGCGCTAGCGGGGATGGGTTGCCCAATTCTTCCCAGAGAACGTCTAGCGCTGGCTCTTTGAATGCCCGACACGTTATGGCCAACGCGGCCAAAGTGGTGGTAGTACGAGATCCATCATACCAGTGGTCAGGCAAACAGCAGTGGCGAAAGATGTTCAAGAGAATTTCCTCTATTTCAAGCGCGCGATGCATCGTCTCGCAGACCTGAATCGAATGAAACGCTGAGAGGGAATGTGGTGTTTAGGAGGTTGCGTGAGCACTAGTCACAGCTAAATGCAATAGGAGTTTGATCAAATCGGGCTCGAAGTTCCCATTCGTTCGTCCAGAACAACATAATATCATGGCCCGGGCAGACCTGGACCCGATTTGTATTTCACAGGCGCAGTGTCTTGAAATTAAATCATTCCAACGGTCAATGTAGATGTCCCAATTTGCAGCAAGCTCCGGACCCATGGCCACACTCCAAGCACGGATACTAAACTTGTAAGAAGGCATTACAGCCATGAAGAAAGTGGGCATTGCTTCGACAAATTCCTCTTCAATGATAGAATCGAGGACATCGACTTCACACCTGGGTGGAAGTGTCAATCCAAGAACGACTACTTAACCTCGCGTGTTGATGGCGATGGATATATTCCTCAGCGATCGACATGTCTCCAGAACTCGTACCACTAAGAATATATGGTCTGGGCAAAAACATGATGTCGGAAATGTAATGTCAAAGTTGGTCTGACCCACCACCCCACCAGTTGCACGACCATGAACAATGGCCTGCGGGTAAAGGGATCCGAGTCGACAGAAGCAAGTGCCACGAAGTCATCGACTCCTCGACAGGTTTCTTCTTCAGCAAACATCTTCCAGGCTTCGGATCCCTCCTTTGGACTTTCATAGTCTCGAGCCTCCTGGACGACAATAAAAATGACCACGACGACATCGGGCACTGCATCAAGCAACGCCTTGTCCTTCTTTTCCAACTGCGCTGTGTCCGGGCTGAAGGCGCACTCGACGATGGCGCAAAGCCGCGCTTTCTCGGGCAAATTCAGTGTTGAGGCAAGCAAGCTAAGACCGGGAGTGCCAGAGAAATCAGAGGCTCCCGTCTCAACGATGAAATTCGATTCGACTCTCATCCGCATCAAGGGGTCGCAGAACTTTGACGAGTGGGTCTATGGCTTCCCTGAACTCGGTTATGCAAAACTTGAGTGCAGGAATCGGGCACTGCACAATCACTTCGTTGGAGTTGGGAATGTCACGGTAGCACAGCCTGCAATGAGTTCACGAGAAATTTAATTTGATGGCGCCAGGGAAGGACTACGCACTTTGGGTTTCCGAGGACGTCGGATTCTCCAAGCCTTCCGGTGATGGATACGAAAGCTTGTGTTAACGGCTCTGACACAAAGAAAGGCACGCACGATGTGGCAGTGCAGCGTCCCTCTCTCTGCCACTTCCATCCGCGCTCACCATCTGCGCCATCGCAGCTCGCGCAGCAGCTTTCGATACCTTCTGCACTAGTGTACCATATCCATTAGCATTCCCTTCCATACTGCATAATGGCCGATCCCTGCCCAAAAGTCCGCGAAACCACGCCAGTCCAGACTTCGAGGTCATCCACCAAGGACTCACGGCCGGCCACCACAAATCCGACGAGCGCGTTATCAGCTGACTGGGACAGACGAGCCACTACACGGGTCAAAGCACAGTACTTGAGAAGCTGAGCACACAGCAAACGAAACCGAGCGATCACACCAACAACTGGAAGAAACTGAGAGAACTGCCAACGAGAATGCCAAACGAGAGTGGAAAGCTGATGCATGATGTCCCCCCAAATTCACAAATGAAACCCAAGGATCGCTGCTGTGGACTGTGTCCCCACCGATCTCACGAATGTCGCCGCCGTGGACTACGTCCCCACCGACCGCATCACACCGCTACCGTGGACCCTGTCCCCACTGGTAATGTGCATAGCCACAGCCCACTCTCGCAGGGGGAGGAACCAGTGTAAATTCTCGATCAAGAAAATAAGCACATATTTGGTAAGACAGTAAATAAAAAACATCTCGAACAGCGCTACCAGGATCCTCAATCACGAAACCATCAAAGCGGTCCTGGGAACCCCAGACCGCACCTTTTCCCTCACGCGTTCTCCTCCTACTCCCTGGGCATGCACCGGCACCACTCACTGCACGCGTCGCAGAACGACTACGCAATGGGTATGCAGCTCGCCGGCAGCCCAGGCAGTCCCCGGAGCCGGACAGCGCTACGCGCTGCCGCCCATCCCCATCCATCTTCTCGTTCTCGTTCTCGTTCTCGTTCCCCACTTCCACACATCCCGAGCGCCAGCCAAAGGACTCGTACTTGTCGAAACCTCGGGGAACCTCATGGATGCGGCACAAACCGGCCCGATTGTACCCGCAATGGCGATGCCATCGCCGTGGCAACAGGAGATAGATAGGAAAAAAAAAACAATATATATATATATAAACATGATCACTTTGGCATATTACAAGCCAGTATGATCCCTTTCAGCCGATTAGGATTTATTCCATCAAAAAAAGCTATCTGGCACAACACACTTTGCGGAATTTGGGGTGAGCTTAAATGACGGAGTTAGCAGGACTAAACTTCAAATTTTGTACAGCAGTCACGTTTTGCACTACAATTAAGCCCGTCTGAAATTCTGCTAACCGCGTTGTGTGGGTTTCAGTGATCAAGATTCGTAGTTCCTGGCAACACACCCTCAAGGTCCTACGCCACAGATTCTAGTGGCCTGACGGGTCGTTGACTCGTTGGGTCTCACGGCGATTTTCTAGTAGATTTGAAATAGAGATTCATCAACCTGATGAGTTCATCGAATGCGGCACAAGCAAAAGTCAGCAAATAATGCTTTCGTTGCAATTATTTGCACCATCCACAGAAATTGGACATTCCGGCGTGCTTTTTGTGCGGCGATCAGTCCAGCGAGTCCGGTGATCATTCGCCTGCCTTTTGTGGAGTAGCTGTCGGGGGCACCAAATACAAACTCTGCCCAAGGTTAAAGTCCTCCGTGGAGTACCCTTGCCTTGCCCTCCTCGCCTTGCCCTCATCTCGCCACGACGACCATATCGCGGTCGTGCCACCCTCGCCCTACTCGACGACAGTTGTCGCAGTCGCGCCGTGCTTGCCAACCCTCGTGTCGCCCTCGTGACGCCACGCTCGCGCTGCGCTCGCCCACACTCGCGTCGCCCTCGCCCATGCTATCATGTCGCCCTCGCCCGCACTCATCAACCCTTGCTGCATCGGCCCCGCTTTCACGTCCCCCTTGCCTGTGCTCGCCCTACCTGACGGCAACAACGACATGGAAATCGCGATAGCGCGATTGCCGTGTCGTTGTCGTTGCCCTCGCTTTTTATTTTATTTTATTTTTTAGATCCGTGTTTATTGTCCATGGGGCTTTGCCCCTTGTTGGACAGCGCGTGCGGGTTTGTCCTCGCATTGTCCTCGCTCTCGCCCACGCCCACATGTCGCCTTCGCCATGACGACGGGTGTCAATGCTGCCATCCGTGGGTACACCCGTGCAATTGCCTACTCTTCACGCCCTAGCCACGCCATACCATATTGTCTCAGGCTTGATGTATTTTCCATAGCACTAGAATTGGCCCCATCTCGCTACCACAGTGACACCCAAAGAAGCATGCCACTCAGCATTATCGAGACTGAGGCGACAGCGAAACAGGCGGCAGAGTCTTAAGATTGAAGTGGCGTCGGAACTGTCGAGGTGCGGTAGGGCATCGGGAGTTGCCACCGGACGATGTGCTGGACTCAATCGAAACGCCACAATCATGTCAGTGTCCAATATCGAACTATGGTGAGAATCTCACCAGCACCCGTGCCACTGTAACATTTGGTGATCTGCCGATGGTAGCTATAGCAATAATCTGTGTTGTCTGGTGGTCTGGTGCGCACATCGAGTTTGAATCGGTCTCACTGCATGATCTGCAGGGCGATATCATGGTCCAGTGAGTGGCGCTACAAACAAACGTTTACAGCCCAGGCCTGCATTCGCTAAAGTATAACTACGAAGGAAAGGAAAGGAGATGCAATCACCCACCCACCATTTGCTCTTCTGTTTCTGCTTCTTAGTTCTCACTGGTCAACAAATCCCGTTTACTATTTGCCTATGCAGCTCCAGGCCCCAGAGTTCCTAGACTGCATCTCAGGCACAACCTACTACCCCATGGGTATCGTTGCCGCTGCCACCCTGTTTGCGATCTGGAAGTTTTTTGATCGTCCAAAGGCTCCAAACGTGAGTGTGAGTGTGGGGTGTGTCTGGCAACTCTCATACTTTGGCTAAAAATTATGGACCAGCTTGACAAGATCCCAACAGTTGGATCGAGTACTTGGCTGGGATCCTGGTGGGCTGGCATCACGTTTCTCTTCAATGCGACTGCTGTCATTCAGGAGGGTTACACCAAAGTTTGTACACTGCTTGATGGGGTCACGGACATTGATCTTCACGGTTTCAGTACAAGGGCACTCCATTCAAGGTTTCAACATTATCCTCCTGGATGGTCATTTTGAGTGGCCGTCAACACGTCGAAGAGTTTCGCAAGTCTCATGATGACAAATTCAGCTTCCTGGTGGCCATATGCGATATATTGAAAGCAGAACATACGCTAGGACACGATACTTACCTTAATCTACACCATCTTAGAGCGATCCTCAGCTCAAGGCTGAATCGCAACCTCTGCGCCATATATGACGACATCAAGGATGAGATCGTCACAGCCTTTGATGACATACTCAAACTTGAAGGCCAAGGTAAGTTGAAGTTCACCATAGCTAGTCTCACCACAGAGCTCAAGTCTTAAATGGTTAGAATGGAAGACATTTCCTACACTCACTACTGTCCAACAGATTGTCAGCAGGGCCAGCAACAGGGCATTTGTTGGTCTCCCTCTATGTAAGCCATAACTTTTGTCTGTTTAAAGCCTGCTGACCTTTGTGTCTTAGGTCAGAACCCCGAATGGGTGGATCTCAATAGACAGTTTGCCGTAGACGTTATGAGGGGGGCGGTGATAATTGGCCTCTTTCCCAACTTTATGGCGGCGTATGTCATAGGTACCTTTATCTCGAGTCAGCCCCTGACTTCTCACCAGATTTGTCGCCCGGTTTATGACCAACATTCATAGAAGTACCACATGCGGTATAAAGCACCTTACTCCAATTTTTGAAGAGCGACGGAAGCATCTTGAGGAGTACGGCGCATCATGGGACGATGAACCTGTAGGTTGATCTCGTCACTGCAGAGCTAGTAACTCACCATCCGTTGCTAGGATGACCTCATTTCCTGGTTGATGGAAGGATCAGAGGTCCCTCAATGCAATGCAAGCAGCACAACTTCGCATGTTTTGGCCATGAACTTTGCTGCTACCCATGTGGGCATTTGGTTGCTCTTTTCGCCTTACATACTGA
>JBBPLN010000594.1:0-16615 GCA_038089815.1 Sutorius eximius | reverse complement strand
CGGACTGTCCTCCCAAGCTCGGCAAAGCTTGGGCAGGTTCAATATTACCATCTAGTAGTTAAACATCATATATAACATCTATGTAACTCTTCTAAAACATTATTTGCAAGAGTTACATAGATATTATATATGATGGCCAACTACTAGATAGTAATATTGAGCCTGCCCAAGCTTTGCCGAGCTTGGGAGGACACTCCGAGCGCTGCACAGCCACCTCGGGTGTCACCCAAGTTATCTCGGGTCACTCAGATGCCTTCGGAAATGATTTAACACTTGGGCCTGACCATATCTCTTGACCTTGGTATGATGGCAGCCCCTTGGGCCCAGATGTATCACTTGCTCTCAGTATGATAGCAGCCCCTTTGGCCTGGACATATTGCTCAACCTTGGTCTGATTGTGACCCCATTGGCCTGACTGTTCCTCTCGCCCCCATTGGGAGGGATGACACTTAGGCCTGACCGTATCTCTCAACCTTGGTATGATGGCAGTCCCTTGGGCCTGGACATATCACTTGACCTTGGTATGATAGCAGCCCCTTTGGCCCGGACATATTGCTCAGCCTTGGTCTGATGGTGACCCCATTGGCCTGGCCGTTCCTCTTGCCCCTGGTGGGATGGGTGACACTTGGGCCTGACCATATCTCTCAACCTCAGTATGATAGCAGCCCCTTGGGCCTGGATGTACTGCTCGACCTCAGTGTGATGGTGACCCCATCAGCCTGGCTGTTCCTCTCAGCCTTGGTGGGATGTGTGACACTCGGGCCCAACCCTATCTCTCGACCTTGGTATGATGGCAACCCCTTTGGCCTGGACATATCACTCGACCTTGGTGTGATGGTGACCCCATGGGCCTGACCATGCTTCTCAGACTCAGTGGAATGGGTGACAATTGGGCCCAACCGTATCACCTGAGCCTGGTATGATGGCAATCCCTTGGGCCCAGCTGTAGCTGTTGACTTTGGGCAGATACCATCCCTCAGGCCCGCTTGTACCATACGTGCCAAAATATCCTTACCAACCTTGGGCCTGCTTGTACCGCACAAACCGAGATACCCTTACCGCCCTTGGGCCCGCTCATACCATACAAGCCGAAATATCCTTACCAACCTCAGGCCCGTTTGTACCATACAAGCTGAAATATCCTTCCTAACCTTGGGCCCACTCATACCACACAAACCAAGATACCCTTACCGCCCTTGGGCCCCCTTGTACCACATGAGCCGAGATAGCCTTACTGCCCTTGGGCCCGCTCATACCATACAAGCCAAAATATCCTTACCAACCTCGGGCCCGTTCATACCATACAAGCCAAAATATCCTTCCCAACCTTGGGCCTGCTTGTACCGCACAAACTGAGATACCCTTACTGCCCTTGGGCCCCCTTGTACCACATGAGCCGAGATACCCTTACTGCCCTCGGGCCTGCTTGTACCATACAAGCCAAAATATCCTTACCAACCTTGGGCCTGTTCATACCATACAAGCCAAAATATCCTTACCAACCTTGGGCCCACTCATACTGCACAAACCAAGATACCCTTACCACCCTTGGGCCCCCTCGTACCACATGAGCCGAGATACCCTTACTGCCCTTGGGCCCGCTTGTACCATACAAACTGAAATATCCTTACCAACCTTGGGCCTGCTCATACCATACAAGCCAAAATACCCTTACCATCCTTGGGCCCACTTGTACCATATGTGCCGAACTATGCTGACCAACCTCGGGCCCACTTGTAACCTGTCAACCTTTTTATAGCACTCTATGGAAGGGCCCACTCATTCAATACGATGATTCTTCACACCAGGCCCTTCCGCTCCAAACACCTTCCAAATGGCCCGGGCCCCCACAGGGTACACCTTTGTTATCAGCCTTTTTTCACTCAGGCTATCCATATCATACGCACAATCCAACCACATGGGCTCCCACATCTGTGTGTATTTTAGTGTTCATAGCTTGATCAAAGCACTTCGGAAGGGGGCGTGACTTCGGCTCTGAAAACAAAGGCTGTGTTGAACAATCAGATCAATCAAGGCACACAACATGATGCTTGGAACTGCAAACTTGATTGATCTCTTGTAGTTCTGCAGCAGTTTCTGTGGAGTGGTTGGTGGCTGCACCATTACCCTTGTGTCGTCGGTATTGAGCAATGTTCTCATAGCAGATTGTATTGAGTTCCTCATCACTATTGCATGCAGGAAAGAGAATTGAGCCAATTGAACCACTCTTGACCATGTGTTGATAAGCATCCTCGAGGTCACATTTGAGGTCTTCAGCAATAAACTCTGCTGCAATGTATGGGACGAGAACATATGTGAGAAAATATCCATACAGAAGAGGGTGGAATGCAGCCATTAATGTCGTGTTTTGAGGATAGATGCCAAGCAGGCTATGCATAATGATTGCATCCCCTTTTGTTCCATAGCTTTAAAGTGTCAGAAAAGCATTCAAACATCAAGGCAATGCTTACTATCCAGGTTCTGCCCGAGAAGCCACATTCATCGCCTGGTTGATGTCGCATACTCTGAGTAACGAAAATTTCTTGAGAGAAAGTTTGTCTGCATCAAGTGCTTCTGTAAACATCCTCCAGATGAATGATGCTTCAAAGTATGCTTTGTTGAATGTCAGTTGATCCAGTTCCATGCCCAATGCACAGATCCATTTCAGAATAAACCTAAAGTTGATTGAGGACACGGGCCATCCCTCCTTTGCTGCCACCTCAAGTGCATCATCCTTTATCTTCTCTCTCTTCACAAGATTGCATATATATCCATGCCCAATCGTAATGCTGGGACAGTCAACGATTGGTTTTGGTGGCGAAGCTTGCAATAATGCTCGACAAGTGAGGCAAGGTAAGGCGAAATTGTTGATGGCATGTCCTCCTTGCACTCCGGACACACAAGAAGCCTGTTACTCCTCCATAATGAAATCTTGACCTTATAATCGCTATCCGAGTCATATAAGGAATGGGGTGGGGCCTCAATGCCTCTCTTGGGTGTATCAGAGTCAGATTTGAGTGCCTTGTTGAATAGAAATGGCCTCACTACACCATTCTCCACTCCATCTGCATTGGTAGAATTTGTCAACCTTGGAATCTTGATTTTGAGCACCTTGTTGGTTTTGGTGTTCACCCTAGTAGATCCTGATAAGCTCAACTTGGCCCGTTTGGTGGTGACAGGTTCTTCATCAGCACCATTGTCATCTGCGTTCGCCATGTCGGACCAAGTGACCTTCGCCCTTGTGTTCACCCTAGTAGACCCTGATGAGCTCGATTTGGTCCATTTGGTGATGGGTTCTTCATCAGCACCATCATCATTTGCATTTGCCATGTCAGACCGAGTGACCTTTGCCCTCGTGTTTGCCCTAGTAGATGAGCTTGACTTGGCCCATTTGGTGATGGGTTCTTCATTGGCACCATTGTCATCTGCGCTCACCATGTCGGACCGAGTGACCTTTGCCCTTATGTTCACCCTAGTAGACCCCAATGAGCTCGACTTGGCCTGTTTGGTGATGGGTTCTTTGTCAGCACTGTCGTCATCTGCGTTCACCACATCGGACCAAGTGACCTTCACTCTTGTGTTTGCCCTAGTAGACCCTGATGAGCTCGACTTGGCCTGTTTGGTGATGGGTTCTTCATCAGCACTGTCATATGCATCAACTTCTGAATAAATACCTTAATTATCACTTTCTCAACCAACAGTTTGTCTGGCTGTTGGCTTAGAGGGCGGGTGACATTGAGGTATTTGGCAACAAGTGTGTGAATATGATGCTAAATGACCAAAAGCATGCAATTGTAAACCTGAGTGAGTACTAAGTGTGCGTACTGCAACAATATTGTACTGTACTCTTGATAGTTTCATGGCGTTCATGATGCCGTAGGAGTCTGGACCAGCACGCCCTGGGTGACCCTTTGGTTTGGGAATTATTTGTGTCTTCTTGCCAGCTCCCTGTCGATGATCAAGTCTTCGTTGGTGATGAGTGCACTCTTTCGCTGTGGAACATGAGTTAGCCAGCATCTGCATAAGCATCACTCACCCCTATCAAATTCATTTTGAAGGTTGGTTAGTGTCTCTTGGAGTCTATCAAGACGTTTAATTTTTGTCTTTGCCATCTCAGTGATCAGGGTAGGGAGCAAAGTCGCATCACTTGGCCAGTAAACAGATTATGATTGGATCACATTACCAAGGTTAGATCATGTTACCAAGATCATGTGATTGCATTGAGTGTCATCAGCAGCTGGAGTGATTTTATTGAGCCATTTTGACTCACTGTGTGCGCCACTCATTGTGTCGTCCATTCCACACCATCTCTCATTCATATGGACCCAATTTGCATCATTTTTGTGCATTGAATTGGCCTCAATGCCTCCCGGTTCAATCCCCTCACCTATTCGACCTCCTCAGCCTTGCTCTGGACACAAAGCATCCATATCGCCGTCACACTGATCCATATGATTTCTTGGGCATCTCGTGGTAGATCCAACCCCATGTGCATCACTTCAGTGCTGCGTTTCACCCTGGATATTGTCCGATTTGACCTTCTTGCCCATTTAGTCATCTGGACCTGTAAATCAACATGGTGTGTTCATACTGCCCTCGTGTCAGTTCATATCACCTCTGGAGAATCCCAGGGCACTAAACTGCCTGGTGCGTGTGCTTTGCTACCTGGCTTGTCTAGGTCAACTTCACCCCTTACTAGTGAGTCTTCCTTCTCTCCTTGTCTTAACTGTTTGCATTCATGTTCTGGAACATCCCACAGCTCCTTTGGTCTTATCCTAGTGTTCTGGTTGTGGCACAATGGTCCCAACATGACTGCTTCAGTTTGGGTAGGTGTAGCATCGACACTACTCCTCTTGATTGACATGTTTCAGCACGTCACCCCTTTGCTCAGTGTGTTGTGGCACTCGCCTACGACATTGCAATTACCTGTGATGCATTTGTCTTGTCTCCTGGCCACCTTGCTTCTCAAGTCGACCATTATGCCCACACTCTTGTTGGGTATGGGTTGAGGTCATGGCACCCATGCAGACCTCTATATAATGTAGTTACAGTGATACTCTGCATGTATTCATGACCAAGAATTGAGGTATATGTTATAGGGGTACATTTCTCACCCTTTCACACAGTCACATGACCTCAGCACATTGGTAAACTGCTCCCTTGGGATAGAGTCCCAACTGACTCATTAGCTGCCAACACCACTCACTCGCTAGTCATTGCAAGTCATTGTGCTTTGGATCAGATTGTTATCTTATCTTATCTCGGATCTATGATCTGATCTCCTTTGCTTGTCCTGGTTGACATAATTATAGAGTTCATACTCCGACGTCTACAACGTCAACCACATGCTACGTGCACAGGCTAGGGCCAAGGGTCAAACCCTAATACTGGGGCTATGCACTTCCTTTTCATTTCTGCTCACAGCCTTGAGGCTGTAGCACTTCTCTTCCATTATGCCTCATGTCCTATGCTTCTCTTTAATCTCCACTCCTACAGCCTTGAAGGCTGTATTGCTTCCATTCTGATGCACAGCTGATAGCGGGCTGTGTATTACTTAGTCTATATAGAGTAGTATATCAGTAGATCCGACCACAACATGTACATACCCTTGAGTAGTACTTAAGGGCTAAGACCTGCTCCAGTGAACTCCAGTTTAGTTCACTTGGAGTCTTCCCCACAAGCTCCTTCCTACACTCTTGAGTCATTAGATCTTGCTGGCAACCTACAGCCTTACTTGGCTTCTTGGGTTGTTTTACTTGAACTAAACTCTTCTCACTGTACCTTGCCAGTTTTTACTCTTACCACCTCACACCTCTGCATATGCTGCAAGTGTGTGTTCTCTCGCCAAGGAAAGACATTGTAGAAGGCTAACCCAGGCCTTCAGTGCCTTTCGTCGCTCACTGGACTCTCGCTCTGTTCACAGCGGTTCCCATATGCGGGGGATGTCCTCCTCACCCATATTATCTAGCACAGTACCCCAAAGGATTGTTCAGGGGCTCCTTGCCAGAGTTAATGCCTGACGACAGCGCCTCAAACATAGAGAAAACCACAGGGAGTGTGAGCCGACAATCGCCGATACGCCTTGGCCACGAAACCACTGCTTTTTTAGAAGCATTAAGTGTGTCCTTCGGACCATCTTTCTTAGGAAATCCAGAAGTAGCACACAGGGAGAGTCCGCTGAGAGCAGTAGCAGTAGGCCTCAAATTAGCGGTCCCACAAGGCTCAGGGTTTCGGCTAGACCAGGAGTCAGCCCTCCCCAACTACAGCACCACCATCAACAACCCTCCCCTGAGAGTGGAGTCAATCGACCCGAATGACGCATCTCCCATCAGCACACAGCTGACACAAATTACACCCAGCGAACATGCTCACCTCCTTGAGAACAGGTACAACTACCTCACCTCCTATGACTTCAACACTCCGAACACGGAGTTATTACTTTAGCAGAACGGGCTAGACATAATCGCCAACGTCGAGTTATCATCTCTAGGAATTCAGATCCCAAAGAGAGAGAGGGAGGAAGAATCCAACAACGAACCAGAGAGGAAAGTTCATCCCAAGAAAGCTTTACCACTGCCCTGGAAGACATACCATCTCCACGAGCGCAGAGCTTTAAAGAAATCAAGTTGTTACCTGTAGTACCTTTCTTACACAGGACCCCCCGATCATAATTTAGATCTTCTCATGCAATGGCTGCACAAGTACAAGAGCTTCTCTCACAATCTAACGACTGGTTGGTCTCAGTCAACATCCTATGCAAGTACTTTGCTTCACAAGAATCCATCATCGAAGCACAAAGGGGTGCCCTTCACACCATCCAAAATACCATCACCCAGCTTAATAATGCTGTGACTACTCAAAGAAACATGGTCAATGCGCAGAGAGCCACCATTGACAAACTCAAGGAGAAAATTCAGGAATTGGAGGAAGCCGAACCAATGCAAACAGCCACCACCCCTGGAGCCGCTGCAGCCACTGCACCCACACCTCCTGCACCCTCTTCCTTGAAAATCAAAATTTACGCAGACCCTGGAACCTTTGAAGGTTCCTATCTAAAATTTAGCCAATGGTGGACAGCCATGAAAGGATGGCTTGCCGCCAATAATGTAGCGATACCAGCCCACTCATCTAAGGTGATGTACACAGTTCTCTCGTGAATGCATGGCTCCAAGGCTGGCGAGTTCGCACAAGTCAGACTCCCCATGGTACAAGATGGTACTTATTCATGGGCAGAACTCGTAGCAGACATGGAAAGCGTGTTCTGCATGTCTAATGAAGTGGACTTCAATGTAGCAAAAATAGAGCACTTGAAGCAAGGCAATGTTATAGGGGTATATTTTTACCCTTATTTCACACAGTCAGATGACCTCAGCACATCGGTAAACTGCTCCCTCGGGATAGAATCCCACTTGACTCATTAGCCGCCAACACCACTCACTCGCCAGTCGTTGCAAGTCGTTGTGCTTTGGATCAAGCCTTATCTTATCTTATCTCGGATCTATGATCCGATCTCCTTTATTTGTCCTAGTTGACATTATTATAGAGTTCGTACTCCGACGCCCAGAGCGTCACCACATGCAGCGCACACAGGCTAGGGCCAAGGGTCAAACCCTAAGGCTGGGGCTATGTGCTTCTCCTTCATTCCTGCTCACAGCCTCGAAGGCTGTTCTCTTCCATTCTTATGCCTCATGTTTATACTTCTCTTTAATCTCCGCCCCCACAGCCTACAAGGCTATGTATGCTTCCATTCTGATGCACAGCCGATAGCGGGCTGTGTATCCATTAATCCATATAGAGTAGTAGATCATTAGATACGATACAAACATGTATACACTACTGAGTAGTATAAAAGGGCTAAGACCCACTCCAGTGAACTCCAGTTTAGTTCACTTGGAGTCTTCCCCAAAGCTCCTCTGTTAAGCTCTTGAGTCATTAGTCTTGCTGGCAACCTACAGCCTATCTGGCTTCTTGGGTTGTTTCAGGCAACACCAGGATCGATGACTTCTTAGTTGCCTGGGAAAACAAGAAGCACTTGTCACACACAGATGACAAATACGCATGCTGCCTTCTTTGGTTGAATCTCAGTAACGAGATCAAGGAAGATATGATCAAGCACAGTGTTAAGGAAAAGGATGACAAGGGTGAATTGACCCTTAATGAAATGGTTACGGAAGCCCGCCTATCGGGGCAACGCCTTCAGTCGATTGAGTTCCTAAAAGGAAGGACCAATTGGCAAGAGGGCAATGGAAAAGGAAAGTCCCGTGATAAGGATGCGATGGACATCAGCGCTGCCCAAAGCGGCAAAATGAAGTGCTATAACTGTGGCAAAGAAGGCCATGGTGCCAAAGACTGCCCTGACCCGAAACATCAGTGCAGCGAATGCAAGTTCCTGGGTGGCGGACACAAACCGTCATGCTCCTGCCACAAGAAGAGAAAAGGCAAAGCCCAAGAAGTCAGGGCTATGAAGGAAGATTCAGGCAACAAGTCCGATGATCCAACAGACTTCAAAGCACAGATACATGTGATGGAAAAGAAGATTCGGGAGTTTGAAAAGAGGAACCCCAAGGTCAAAGATGAAAAATCGAACTGGAAATGGTTCGTAAAGAATATGACATTTGAAGAAGCTCAGAAGTGGTTCTCGAATTCAGGAAAAGCTTAAGCCCCAGGAGTTCTGGGTCTTCCACAGGCAACAGGTTTGCTTCCCTCGCTATGGACACGAACTCTGTAGTATACGAAATGGACTCTTACAATACAGATGTATCCAATATGGACTCATTATTTACAGACTCACCGTCAGAGGGGCCTATGGCTAGTCCGCAGCTCACCATGGACACTAAACATGGGCTTAATTCCTCTTTATCAACCTCCCAACAAATCCCAGACCAAGGTATTTTCGTGTGAAGTGCTAACCCTTCTAAGGAAATAGTCATGAAGATTAAGGTTTTGCCACTCACCAAAAACAAGACATTTCACTGCACAGACGCTCTCCTAGATAGTGGAGCTAATGCGATATTCATCAATACCACATGGGCTAAAGCTAACGACATCCCGCTTACACCCTTATGCCACCCCATTCCAGTCTACAATGTGGACGGAACCAAGAACTCTGCTGGCAACATTACCCACACCGCAGAATTAGTCATTGACTTCCAGGGACACCACAAGATGGTTACCACAGAAGTCACAGATCTCAGAAAGAATTCCTTGATCCTCAGATACTCGTGGCTTCAACACCACAACCCCGACATAGACTGGCAGACCGGCATGGTCAAACTTAACAGATGCCCATGCCACTGCCATCGTCTCCAAGAAAAACCTGTATTCCTCTGTATTCTAGAAAAAGAAGAACAGAACACAGCATACCAGGTTTACACAACCATTCACACCCTAGAGGGAAAGTCAAAGGCGAAGGTTCAGGAACCAGCGGAAATGGCCAAGAAACTCATACCGCCACAATACCACCAGTACATAGAACGATTCCACAAGAAGGAATCAGAATGCATGCCCACACGCAAACCATGGGACCATGCAATAAAGACTAAAGAAGGATATAAACCAAAGAAGGGTAGATTAATTCCCCTTTCGGTCATGGAGCAGGAAGAAGTCTCCGCCTTCATAGATGATCAATTATGAAAGGGCTATATCTGTCCCTCTAAATTGGAACAAACCTCCCCTGTATTCTTTATTGCAAAGAAGGATGGGAAGAAACAGATGGTTCAAGATTACCATTACATAAACAAATGGACGGTAAAAGATAACTACCCACTCCCACTAATTGCTCAATTGGTGGATAAACTAAAAGGAGCAAAGAAGTTCACAAAGATGGATCTCTGATGGGGATACAACAACGTCTGCATCAAGGAAGGCGACAAATGGAAAGCTGCTTTCACTTGCTTCCGAGGATCATTTGAACCCCTCGTGATGTACTTCGGACTCTGTAACTCCCCAGCCACTTTCCAAGCAATGGTAAATGAAATCTTCACTGATATGGAAGACGTGGTCATTGTCTACATTGACGACATCCTTATCTTCACCAAAATGGACGACCAAGCTGAACACAATTGCATTGTCCTTGAAGTTCTCAGGCGTTTAAAAGAAAACAACCTGTTTGTAAAACCCAAGAAATGCTTCTTCTTGGTTGATGAAGTCAAATTCCTTGGCATGACTGTGGGAAAAGACAGAATCAAGATGGACACAGAAAAGGTTAAAGCCATCCTGGAATGGCCCACGCCCACATCCTTGAAGCAAGTTTGACCCTTTTTAGGATTAGTGAACTTCTACTGAAGATTCATTGAGGGGTACTTGCAGATCGCATGCCCACTTAACAATCTTCTCAAGAAAGATACGCCTTTCGCTTGGGGACAGCTCCGACAGGACGCGTTTGACATGCTCAAAGGCCATTTTACAACAGCTTCAGTCCTCGCCTATCTGGGCAACGATTGTCAATTTAGGCTCAAAACGGACACTTCTGACTATGCCGTTGGAGCGGTCCTATCTATTCACAAAGACAACAAATGGCATCCAGTAGCCTATATGTCGCACTCCATGACACCCACAGAACATAATTATCCTGTCTGCAACAAGGAGATGCTAGCCATCATACATGCCCTGGAGATATGGTGTCACTATTTAGAAGGAGCGAAATTTGAGTTCGAGATCTGGTCAGATCATGCAAACCTCACTTACTTTATGAAATCCCAAGATCTGAATCAGAGACAGGCCTGATGGGCCCAGTACCTCTCACAGTTCAATTATGCTTTCCTTTACAAGCCCAGTGCTACCAATACAAAGGCAGATGCCCTTAGCCGCAGAGTGGATCACGCAATTGGCACCGAGGATGATAACAAAGGTGTCACCATGATAGACTCCGGACGCATCAGAGCAGTCCCTAATATGGACACTCTCATGATTCAGGATGATGGGGATTCCATTCTTCAATTGATCAAAAGCGTGACAGCACTGATGGAAGAAACCACAGTGCGTGACATTATGAAAGATGCAAACTTCCACATGGACAACGGTCTTATTTACTGTGGAAACAAGATCTATGTGCCTAATGACAAAGATCTTCATATGACCATACTTAATTTATCTCATGATGTCCCCGTCACAGGTCACCCTGGGTATGACAAAACCCTAGAACTTGTCAAATGACATTACGTATGGCCTGGAATGGCTAAATACGTCAAGGATTACGTCACTAGATGTGACAAATGCACACAGATGAAGGGCTCTAACTGGCTGCCACAAGGTGAACTTCGTCCACTTCCGATACCTAATGGTCCCTGGCAGGACATCACTGTCAACTTCACCATGGACTTACCTGAGTCATCAGGATATGATTCCATTATGGTAGTTGTGGACCACTTCTCCAAGGAAGCATGCTTCATACCCTGCATGAAGAACATAACCGTGCTAGACATGGCTAAACTCTTCCTCCACAACATGTGGAAGGTGCATGGTCTTCCTAGGACTATAGTGTCCAATTGAGGCCCACAGTTCGCCTCGCAAGTTTTCCAAGACCTCACCTCACGGTTAGGTATCAAATCTAAATTATCATCCACACATCATCCACACACAGATGGTCAGACAGAACGCATGAATTGGGATCTCCAGCAGTATCTCTGATTATATTGTAACGAGAAGCAAAACACATGGAGCCAGTGGCTACCTGTTGCACAGTTTTCGTACAACTTGAAGATCTCCGCATCTTCAAAGAAAACCCCATTCGAGGTCACTTGATCTTACGCCCCATGCATGGGCACGGAACCCCATATGTCTAAGGCACCGGCAGCCGACGAATTTGCCGAGAGACTGCGAGAAACGCTAGATGAGACCCGCAGCAATTTGAAAAAGGCACAGGACCATATGAAGGTCCAAGCTGACAAACATCATACGACAGCCCCAGTGTATAAGCCTGGCAATAAGGTTTGGCTTGCCACGGATAATCTCTGCTTGACATGGCAGAGCAAGAAACTTACGGAACGATGGCTAGGCCCATTCCCAGTGGAAGAAATGGTTGGACTTAATGCAGTTTGCCTACGCCTTCCATGCATCATGAAAATTCACCCGGTTGTGAACATCTCATGGGTAAAGCCACATCACGAACCTTTACCAAACCAACCCCTTAGCCAGCCCAGCCCGGTTCACATAACGGAAGATTGGAATGAGATCTATGAAGTGGATTACATCGCCGACTCACATCTCCAACACAGGAAGTTGGAATACCTAGTTCATTGGCGGGGCTATTCCAAAGAGGATAGAACCTGGGAACCGAAGGAGAATCTCACCACTTGCCAAGACACAATATGTGAATTCCACATATGGAACCCTAGAGCCATGAACTCCATGACCGTTCTCTTCACTGAGGACACATTCCTATTTAACCCTTGCATGTGATCGCCCAGAGTTCGATCATTAGAGGGGGGATAGTGTTATAGGGGTACATTTTTCACCCTTTCACACAGTCACATGACCTCAGCATGTCGGTAAACTGCTCCCTTGGGATAGAGTCCCAACTGACTCATTAGCCACCAACACCACTCACTCGCTAGTCGTTGCAAGTCGTTGTGCTTTGGATCAGATCATTATCTTATCTTATCTTGGATCTATGATCTGATCTCCTTTGCTTGTCCTGGTTGACATAATTATAGAGTTCATACTCTGACGTCTACAATGTCAACCACATGCTACACGCACAGGCTAGGGCCAAGGGTCGAATCCTAAGACTGGGGCTATGCACTTCCTTTTCATTTCCGCTCACAGCCTTGAGGCTGTAGCGCTTCTCTTCCATTATGCCTCATGTCCTATGCTTCTCTTTAATCTCCACTCCTACAGCCTCGAAGGCTGTATCACTTCCATTCTGATGCACAGCCAATGAAACAACCCAAGAAGCCTAATAGGGCTGTAGGTTGCCAGCAAGATCTAATAACTCAAGAGTATAGGAAGGAGCTTGTGGGGAAGACTCCAAGTGAACTAAACTGGCATTCACTGGAGCGGGTCTTAGCCCTTAAGTACTACTCAAGGGTTTGTACATATGTGGTATGGATCTACCGATATGCTACTCAATATGAACTAAGTAATGCACAGCCTGCTATCGGCTGTGCATCAGAATAGAAGTGGGACAGCCTTCAAGGCTGTGGGAGCGGAGATTAAAGGGAAGCATATGACATGAGGCATAATGGAAGAGAAGCGCATAGCCCCAGCCTTAGGGTTCGACCCTTGGCCCTAGCCTGTGCATGTAGCATGTTTGACATTCTAGATGTTGGAGTACAAACTCTATAATTATGTCAACCAGGACAAATAAAGGAGATCAGATCATAGATCTGAGATAAGATAAGATAAGGACTGATCCAAAGCACAATGACTTGCAACGTCTAGCAAGTGAGTGGTGTTGGTGGCTAATGAGTCAGTTGGGACTCTATCCTGAGGGAGCAGTTTACCAACGTGCTGAGGTCATGTGACGGTGTGAAAGGGTGAAAAATGTACCCCTATAACAGCCGATAGTGGGCTGTGTATTACTTAGTCTATATAGAGTAGTATATTGGTAGATCTGACCACAACATGTACACACCCTTGAGTAGTACTTAAGGGCTAAGACCTGCTCCAGTGAACTCCAGTTTAGTTCACTTGGAGTCTTTCCCACAAGCTCCTTCCTACACTCTTGAGTCATTAGATCTTGCTGGCAACCTACAGCCTTACTTGGCTTCTTGGGTTGTTTCAGTATACAAGTTACTCATCATCACTACCAATCATTCTGTCACCATCGACAAACTGAGCCAATACCGCTGGTGTTTGATCAATGATCCCCCATTTCTTGCGTGTCGCCACAAGCCCAACTACTGCCTCAAGGCTGCACACATCCGTCACAACACTTGCCAGGCATGATGTTACATATATGTTTCCTTCAGATACTAATCCACCCCTGGTATTCCATGGAACGATGAGTGCAAGGATGAGTGTCATGCCACTGAGGCTCTTCCAGTAGGGATCTTTTGGCAGAGTAAGGACGAAAATGTTCTTCAGATCCCCATAACCAACATGTTCAACTTCATTGCCTGACCATGTCTCATAAATAAAATTGTACTGTTAATAATAAGGTCAGTCCCATCCCAATGATGAGTTTCTCAGCATACCCTGACATAACAGGTTCTCCGTACCATAGCGCCAGATTTTTGACAAACTTGCTCTGTTCAGAAACAATCACCACCATTCTGGATCTGTAGCTTTCCGGCATGATACTGTGGAGTCGGCAAAAGATGAATAATCTCTGCAAAACGTCCACGAATGACCTGACTGATGTATACAGCAATCTTCCGCTGTACTTCTGGGTTTGCACCCTGGATCCTTTTGTATGGGGGCCATAAAATATGGTCTGGATCTGTGAAATTCATCAATAGGTTGCTCCTAAGAACATTGATGCAGTGTTTCCCTACATCCATCAATGAGCCACTCATGTCCAATCGGACCATCAGCCTCAAGCTTTTCAAATGATACCAACTCGTCCTAAAGCTCATATCGTACCATCAGCTGCTCTCGATATATCAAATACAAGAGGTTTTTGTTTATATTATCCCAGGGGCAGGCACAAGAGTGGAGATTGTGCTGAAGCAGGCTGCAATACCATTCCATAAAGAATGACCATGTAGTCCAAACTGGTCTGCAGTCCCAGATACCTTGCGCCAAATGGAGGAGTCCGTGGATGGTCAATGTACACGTTGACAATCGTTCAGCTCGATATTTGTAGTAATATCTACAAAGCATGGTGTTACAATGGTTAGATAATATCTCTTGCTCACTTACTTCTCGTAGTTGTTAACCCATTGAACAAGCCGCATCTCAATGTCATCAACCTCTTCCTTTGTGATCTCGAACTGAAGGGTTATTTTCATGATGTCTCCAAGCTCGCACATGTGGTCATAGTATTTCTTTTTGAGGAAGCAATTTTCCAGGAGCTTGGGAGCAAGGTGAATGAACCAAAAACACCATGATTCAGCTGTGAACTGCGAGTGGTCAGAGGCAATGTTGCCAAGGACACGTACGAATGATGCAGAGATATGTTGGGCCGCAGCTGCTGTTTCACGGCCAATCTCTTGCCAGACGTGTGGCGAGATTTGATATGGCTCATCTCCAGCATCCAAACCCTTGAACTGGCCAGTCCAAAGGTCAACAAGATTTGGAATAATGTTCTCCAGGAGTAGGTGAAACCACTCCCATGGCAAGCAACAGGCGTAATTGAGTGATCCCACCCTGCAAGTCCCAGGAAACCCCTTAATACCACTCTGCTTTGCAATTTGCTCCTTCTCAGCCCTCATTGGCACTTCAGAAATTTGTATTGCAGTGTCTATGAAGTCCTTGTGTCAACGAAGTGGCAGATTGTAGGGATCCCATTCGACAAGTTCATGAGCATCACCAAGGTCCCTTGGCAGATGGATCAGTACATAGTAGGTCCGCCCATTGCCACAAAAACCTTTGATTTTGCAGGATCGGCAAGGATATATTCCATTGTGCCCTTTGATCTTCAGGAACTTTTCAATGGCGATGATATCCCCAAGTTTGAATAGGTTGTAGGCATGCAGGTCAAAGACAGACTTGGTTGTTACATCAAACATGGGCACACCATGCACAAGTTCTGCCAACTCGTCATCAAGTGGACATAAAAAGGATGCCATGTCCTTTGGCTGACAGGGGCCAGGAATAACGGTGACGCACAGAAGGTTGATGAGGTGGGTTTGGCAGCTAGGGGGTAGGTTGTAGTTCTGTAGCACAATGGGTGTTGCGCATGGCCCTCCATGGTGCTGGCCATGGAGCAGGTAGCTATCACTGCATAGTGCAAGAGCGATGTCCCAAGGGTCAGAGAAGTATGTGTGGGAAAGCTTTTCCCCGTCCACGATGACACAATGCTGAAGGAGATGTTGGTAATGAGCTGAATTGAAGATGTCATGTATTTTGGACTCATGGGGCTGAAAGTCCTGATGATAGGACAATCTCACAACCATTTGCACACTCTGGAAAAAACCTTTGTTATAGGGGTATATTTTTCGCCCTCATTTCACACAGTCACATGACCTCAGCACGTCGGTAAACTGCTCCCTCGGGATAGAATCCCAGCTTGACCCATTAGCCTCCAACGCCACTCACTCGCAAGTCGTGCAAGTTGTTGTGCTTTGGATCGAGTCCTTATCTTATCTTATCTCGGATCTATGATCCGATCTCCTATGTTTGTTCCTGTTTACATTATTATAGAGTTCGCACTCCGACACCTAGAGCGTCACTACATGAAATGCGCACAGGCTAGGGCCAAGGGTCGAACCCTAAGGCTGGGGCTATGCGCTTCCTTTTCATCTCCGCTCACAGCCTTGAGGCTGTAGCGCTTCTCTTCCATTCCATGCCATCATGCCTCATGCATCTCATTACCACTCCCACAGCCTTGAAGGCTATATCGCTTCCATTCTGATGCACAGCCGATAGCGGGCTGTGTGTCCATTAGTCTATATGTAGATACATATTGAAACAACCAGAGGAGCTATGAGAGCTGTAGGTTGCCACAAGTACCAATGACTCAGAAAGTCTAGCAAAGGAGCTCTAATGGGAAGACTCCAAGTGAACTAAACTG
>JBBPLN010000593.1:0-16630 GCA_038089815.1 Sutorius eximius | reverse complement strand
CCGTTGCTTTGCCCTTGCCCTTGCCACGCATCTCCACATCTGCGCTCGGCTCCAAATCGCGCATGGCACGAACATTCCACGAGACAAGCGGCCGCCCGATAAACACGCGCGGCCCCTCCTTTGGCTTTTTCTTCTTCTCCCTCCGTCGCGGCTTGGGCTTCTTCGGTGGCTGCACCTGCATCTCCGCCGGGGGTTGCGTCGGCGGCTGTGGTTGCGGCGTCCCAGAGGGCAAAGACGGGGGCAACGAAGCCGGTCGCGCATTCAGACGCTCTATATGTTCCTTCGTCATGAACGCACTCCCCATATGCTCCCCCTCCATCCCATACACATGCGCCCAAAAGTGGGACTGCATCGGTACCTCCAACGCCCCCGGCTCAGGCGTCGGCGTTGTCGCCCCACTCGCGGATCCGCCGACACGTACGTCCCTACCCGCGCTCCCGTTCGGCAGCGGCGACCGTCCAACGTCCCGGACGAGCGTCACCTTGGTCTTGAATATCGACGCAGCCAGGCCCCCCAACCGCATCGACACGAACTCTTCGCCTCTGTTCCGCGAGCAGTGCGAACAGTTGCACGTGTTCGTGCACGCGGGACAGAGGAACCCTGCGCTGTGCTCGTCGAACGTGATGTCAGGGTACCTAAAAGCATCGATCAGAAATGGCCGGGGGACGTAACATGGAACGGAGGACCCACCGGTAGAGAATGCACCGATTACAGAATCGCTTCCCGCACACCTTATCGCCAACGACGTTCGAGCATAGCATCTTGGGCCGCAAAGACTTGTTCCGGCACTGATGGCAAAAAGACATCGTCGGAGCCGCAGCTGGCGCCGCTTCGGCCCTACCCTCGACCTCGCCATCCGAGTCGACCCCGGCATGCGCGGCAAGCGATCTTCTAGGCCGCTTGACCTTGACCTTGACCCGCGTATTGGACCTGGAGACAGAGTGGGCACCAGAGTCGGGCACGAAATCCGAATCAGAGTCGTCGGGCTCGGGGGCGACGCATTGGTCCCTCAGCTTGCGCGACGGCACCGACACCCGCCTCGCGCGTGTTCCCTCCCGTTCTGCTTCCTCCGTCCTCTCCCTGCCATCCCCGCCATCCGACTCCGCCTCGCGTTCGCGGTACTTGATCTGCACGGGCCGCCTGCCCGACTTGCCCGATACCAGCGCTGCGCTCGACGCGTCCATAGGTCGGCGGACGTATATCACCGGTTCGGGAAGGCGCGACTTCCGCTTTGGTGTCTCCTTGCGCGTCTGGGACGCCGATGGTGCTGGTTGCTCCGGTCCGAGAAGCGAGGGGTCGATGGTGCTGAGCGCGGTGGGGACAGCGACGGGGTCGTCGGGGCCAGTGGGCGGGGGTGCGTTGGTGTTGTCGTCCGGCGCTGGTACACCCAGGAGACCCTCGCCCTGTTCAAACGACCAGGAGGGATCTCCCGCAAGGACGCCACCCGGCGATGACGTGAGATAAGGAGGCGGCGAACTAGAAGGGAGCCCCGACACGCCCGACATCCCGACGTCCGTCGGGGGTGGGCTCGGGGGCAGGCCCAAGAAACACTCGCCTGCGTCCGCCAGCAAGGGGAACCCCAGTCCAAGAGCGTTCGTCTGAGTCTGCACGCGTGATTCGGACTGAAGCAGGTGCGGGCGGAACGTGTGCGTCGGCGGGGGCGGCTGTCGGGGGGCATGCTTGCTCGGCGAGTCGCTCAATCCATTAAAGTACTGGTTCATATCGTGTTCCATATCCACGGCAGCCGGTGCAACGTTTTGGAAAGGTATTGGATGAGATAACGCCGGGTCGATGGGGATGCTCGGGCCAGGTAGCACGCTGTCCGAGTGATTGACATCGATTTGGTCCGTGGCATGATCATCATTCGCGTCGGACGGTCGGTCTAAAATCCACTTTGAGCTGTTCTCGGGGGGCGGACTGTCGGGTCGGGACAGTAGCCACGGGCGCAGCTGCTCACACGAGACGAAACCGGTGGTCCCTGGCATGCGGGGCGATGAGACGTCCATCGACCGAGCCCAGATGCACACCTTGTCAAACAAACTAAACTGGGGCGTCGAGTCGAGCTCAGTTTCCTGGAGCTTGGACGCGTACCCTCGCCACGCGTGGGCAAATTGGAAGCGCGTATTTGTCGCGAGGTCCAAGGTGGTGAGGGGGGGATAGGTGTCGTCGTCGTAGAGTGGAATCATGGTGGGCTTGTAGAATACGTCCAGGAGTGCGCTCGGAGCCACATTGTGCGTGCGTTGCTTGTACTTTCCAGGGGAGGAAGCTGGGCCGCGCTCGCGTTCTTTTTCCTTTCGCTTCTCAATCGGACTTCGTTGTGTTATGACCGAAGATACAGTGAGAGGTGAATCATTGAGCGTGCTGTTGGAAGCGAGATCTGGGGGCGGCGTGGCAGAACGGTCAGACAATAGTTGGTAGTCGGCCTTGTTCAATCCTTTGGGGAGGGCAGGAACGGCAAGGTAGTCGATGACCAGACGGACGCGTCTCCTAGAGGGTGGAGGGGGTGTGAAAAGGGATCGTTCCGGGGCCATTGGGGAACTGCTCCCGGACGAGGGGGTTCGGGGTTCAACATGCTGATTTCTGGAACGCACTCGATCAGGAACCTGTGTAGATGGCAATCATTAACACGTCATTTCGGATCTCGATCGGGCCGGGAGGATACAAAGACTAACCAACACACTCCTGACGGAGAGTTTGTCATCGGTATCGGTATCTTCCATGGTGAGATCTATTACTTGTGACTCGGTCGTTGACGTGGGTTGTAATAACGCGATATGTTCACGTGATGAGGGTCGTGAATGATGGGCGCGAGAAACATGTACAGAAGAGTTAGGGGCGAGGTGGGATGACTTTGACGATACGACGGAATAGGATGGTGGTAATGCTGAATTTGGTGCGCTATGCTGGGTGAACCGTGAGCAAGGACGACAACGTTGAAAGAGGGGAAGACTACCGAAATGAAACGGTGATGGGAATGACGAATCTCACGCGAGGACGTAGATGTGGTATCGGCACGACAGGCAAGTCGTGCATTTTCGGACGAGTTTGCGAATAACTCGCGCTGTTGTGGATGTGGTTTGAGGTGAGTGGGAGGCAAAAGGACGGGCAGAGAAAATCGGTACCTCGAGATTGGGACGCGAAACAGACTCCTCGGCGCGTTTTCGGTCTGAAAACCTGCCCGGTGTTAGAATCTCCACGGGTTGTCTTTCAAGAGATGTGTGATACGGATCACGAGCGAGGCCGGTCGAGGAGCGACGCCATTTTGAGTTTTGTCGCTGCTGATCGAGACGGCCATCCCAGTTGGCGAACTCAGAGACTGTCCGCGCTGCCATGAGTCCCGTCAATGTTCCGACGGTGTTGGCAGAAGCTGTCGAGTCGTGGTTCGAGTGATGTTGTCCGATAAGTGCTCGTGGACGTGCGCGGCCACCAGCGCGCTCGTTGTTCATTTCGGTATTTGCCGGTACATGTAAACCACCATACCGAGCCTCTTCTCGAACCTCCATCAAACTCAAACATCTGATGTAGGTACTCTGCCACACCTCTGCAGGCTGATTCGTTTGGAGATCGGGAACATCACATAGACATCGCCTTTGAACTGAGGCACCACTTTGCTTCCTGACTGTGGCAACACCCGTCTCTCAAACTTTTCCATCTTCGTTATTCGTGGTCCAGATCCACCGTGGCGCCTATATCTTCGCGATAAAGCAACCTAGATACCAACAACAGCGAACGCTCTTACTTTCACTTCCCTCTGCCAAGCCACGTTGCCCATTGAGGCAATCTCGACGGGTCAATAGAGGTAGACAACTGGAAAGGCGCCCTGCCTCCGGATCTTGACGGTCAAGGGTCACGAGTCAGCACACACTCCACGGCCGGTGTCACGGCTTTCATTCCAAAATCTATCGACGAATGAACAATGCGGAAAGGAGGGAAAGAATCATGTATATGGGGTCGGGCGCTTGATGAAAAGATCGCAGTCGGGAGAAGTTTGAGCATCCAAAGTGATGGGTAGATAACGAGGTCCGACAGACCCCACATAAAAATTGAGACGTACGCCCATCCTTTGCCCTCTCCAGGGATTTCTCCCCTCTCCGCCATTCCAATTCAAAACCACTGTCTCCCGCACCAAAATGCCCCCGATTTTTTCTTTTGAACAATGTACCCTCAGCATCAAAATAGGGACTGAGACATATTACATCGGGCCCCTCGAGGAGAATCCGAGCGCGATCTGCATTCTCCCGGAGGGCGTCGATCCTCCGCCGATTGTACGTTGTCGTTGTCGTCCCTCTCCAGTTGACCCCATGCCGACGCTTTCTCGACATTGCAATTTACGCTGAAGAACGTCGATGAAGATGACGTGTACACCATCTCCATGGATACATGTTCGTTTTCCATCACAAATCTTAGCAGCCAAGCGACGCTAATAGCGTGTGGGATCAAAGGCGATTCTGGCCGACAACCCTGCTGGTCTTCTAAATCGTTTGCTCCATTGCTTCAGGTCGGTTCATGTATGTAATGCATGGAAACGTGTCAGCTGACTGAGGTTTCATCTCTATGCTACAGAGCGATTTCCCGAGAATTGCTGTGCACCAATGTCCCGACACTTGTCAGTGCAGGGACAAGCCTTGTGGAATGGTCGCGTGCTCGTGTGGTCCGACCACCTCATCTATCTCGGTGTTCGCTCCCGTGGGTGGCTGTAGTGGATGTCCTTCACCTTGTGCCATCGTCGAGGTCACCCCTGCCACAGAGCAGCTAGTCTAGACGGGCAGGCTCGTCATTTGAACGTCGGACTTTGTAACACTTTGAACAGCACGAGGTGTTGGCAAAGAATATTCATGGTCTTACGAACCTTTCTCGTCGTCTCCACAAATGAATACAGATTTTCGTTGATCAAACTCTCATTCATTGACCAGCGCAGCGCAAACTCACCGAGGAACAGCGGATGTTGGTGCTCGTGCACTTTCTCGCGTGCTATCTCCCGTGCCGTGGTCCAACTGAACACTGAACGTTTGAACACTGATTAATTGATTCGCGAATTTCTCGAACAGCTGTGCGATGCAACGTTGAAATAATCACACAAGACGTCCGGACCCTTTCATTGAGTAACGCCAATCATTTCGTCGCGGGTAGCACGGGTATACCTGTGGCAGGTTGCGGGTCGGAATTTCTTTACCCGCCGTGTTACCCGCACCCGGGTAATTGTGGGTGCGGGTACTAGAGTGCCAGATACTCGCGGGTAGACCCATGCCAATCCCTAAGATTATGTGAAAATGTGAAGAGAATTTTAGAGTTCTGATAGGTTGTCAATTCTCTCCGGTATGGCTTTCTGACACACTCAGGTTGCAACCAAACGGCCACACACCTGCCAGTAGGCTCGGGGTAGTTTCAGTTCTACTAGGAATCCAACAGGCCTTGGGGCAATGTGGTCTCAGCGGGCCCAGACTTTTTTGTCTTGCCCTTAAACGCCACTCCTTCAAAGGTCAACCTCCTTTGATGGATGTGCACCACCTTGACTAGGTAAAACTCCCGCAATTTATCTGCGGCACCACTACGCCGCATCTATCCTTGACCTTTACATAACATGCGGCATCCTCAAGTTCCAGAACTTGTCTATGCTCTCTCACCCACAGCCTCTTCATCCTCCGCATCAGAAAGCATGCGTGTCGTCTCTTCTTTCCTCTTGTTGCTGCCTGCCGCTGCCTCAGAATTCGTTAGCGGCGGCAGTTTTGGGCGACCAACGATTGGTCCCTATAACAACTGTTCTGGAACGTTAACAAAACGCCCGACAGACCTCGCTGCTGATACCCTTCCGAACATCAGTCCAGACGGTCTCGTTGGTTGGGAGAACTGGGAAATGAGCATGTACCAGCCAGGTCTCTTCCTTTCCATGCGCTGGATCCAGGGCGACCCCGCCTCGTACACGTCGGTGCCGATACATGGCACGTTCGAACTCGTGGCCAAGTTTTCCAATGGCACTTCATACAGGACCCATACCTCAGGCCATAAATTGGCTTTCACCAACGAGTCGGACTATGCTATTTCGATCGCCGGCAACACCCTCTCTTGGGATGACAGCCAGACCTGGTTTAACACCACATTGGATGTTAATGGCCTTACCGCCACGTTCCAGAGCCGACCGTGGGTGTCTATCAAGTCTTACCAACTCTTATTCAATGGTTTCTCGTAGCATTATGCTTGACAAATTCTCTCCTTACGCTGGTTGGATCGTCGGCCAACTGACTGAGCACCTGTTTACTGGGATTCCAATGACGCGTGGCAACAGGCAAGGTTTAAAATGTGCTTTGTTTGTCGGTCGCAGTGACACCGTCTTGTCAGTCGCGACGGGTCCACCGTATTTCCATGGGGTGAATCAATCTTGCTGAATGCCGAATCCGTGCTGAACCACATGTTCTCCGTGAAACCGATACAAACACTCGTCTCCAATTATGCGATCCGGGTTTTTCGCTCCAGTGGCGCAGACTTTGGGGATACCTTCATCTACGAGAGCTCGCGCGCGCCGAACTCTAGCCGCAACCTGTAGTGTATGAGGCCTTTTTCCTAGGACGTGCCGAAGCTCGAGGCGCTTCATTCGAACCCTATACATTTTACGCGGGAACCAATAGCGAACTCTTGTCCGTGCACCGGATCAACAATACCACCACGCAGGCCCAACTGGCTGGATGCAACCATACGCACTGGATTCCCTTTTCATGGATTTATACCTTGCCTAACGCGCCCATCTCGGAACGCATCGATAGTGCGGGTGGAAAGACGAGCTTCTACCTTGCCACTGCGATCGCCTCCGAACCATACGAAGGCGCCGCCCACCACCAGACTGGGACAGGCCTCGTTCAGACGTACGAAGCATTCTGGGTGGGAGTGCAAGGGAACACCCCAGATGGCGACGGTGCATCCGGCAACTGTTAATGCGCAGCGATTGGAGTGCTGCATAGTGTTAATTTGGTTTTGGTCTTGTGCAATCAAGCGTTTCTTGTTGCGACTCGAGTCCAACCAGAGTATCGGGAGCACAACTGCGAACGGTCGAGGCATTGTCGGGGGACTACCTCGAAGACGGTCAAAGCAGCTGCATCAACTGGTAGGTACGCCCATAGGGACTCGCCCTGCCAGTACGACATGTATCACACGACAACATGAAACCGTCCCATGAATCGTCACCTGACCCCGTCATGATCAACAGCTCGAGTTTGGAAACGAGTCGTGGGTCGATCATTGCCTCGCATCTTTCACCCACCAAGAGAATCCGGAGTTCCAGCCTTTATGTCCGCCAAGATACCAGGATCATCCAAGAGCCATCCTCCGACTCGGCAGGAGTAATGACTAGCAAAAACCCTGTACACGCAGAACAACGTACGTCTCCGAGTCCAAGTGTAGTAAGTGAAGAGCATTTGAGATGATATAGGAAATGTCAGCTACGAGGAGCTGTAACGATATAGGTGAGCATTAATAGGAGGGCACATGATGCGCGGGAGATGTGTACCGTGAATACGAGTATAGCCACCCGCTGCAAATTGGACCCGACAGTATGCTTTGGCACCGTGAGCACCACTCAAGTACCCACCAAGAATTCACTGCACTCGGTTAGGACCAGCGTGGACCGAAGGAAATCGCAGACCGGTGATTGGCAGTGTGCACGTCATCTTCTACCATGGAAGCTGGAAACGAGGCTAACGTGATATGAGGATGGTCGTGGACGGTGAGAGAGATTTCAACCCATTTGATGCCAATATTGACCAAAAAGTTGATCTTCGTCGACCGCGGCCGAAGAGCACAGCTCCTCACACTTGCGCTGCAGAAAGTCAATGCACTGACAGCTGTCGCGGCTCGCAAACTTCCGTTACGGGTGAGCGTGGATAACTATGTGTAACTAAGGAGAATTGCCGAGGCTCTACACATCTCAAGCGTTTCATATGACAAGATCTACCCTTCTGTGACGATGATGCACCCTGGCAATCTCAGAGATGAATAGCGAGGATCGCCAAGTCTTCGGTTCTTCGCATCGAATGACGAGGGCTGAGAGGCAGTTGTCGAAAAGTCGGGTGAAGGGAAACATGGAGTAGGAAACGACGAGAATGTTACTGCGTCGGTACATACTGAAACAAACTTCTGACAAATGTTACTCACATCATGAAGAAGGCTCCGAGGGAGACTCTGTAGGAATTTTAGGGATGATGTCATGTTTCTCGAGCAATGACTCCAACTCTCCGGACTGGTGCACTTTGGAAGGAATAAGAATTAGTACCCACAATCTATATTTGGATAGGCTTCTCCAAGAATACTCACTTCCGAGGAGGATATCACATCCACCAACAAACTCCCCGTTGATGTATATCTGGGGAACCGTTGGCCATTCACTGGGGACAAAAACGTGAATTGAGACACAACCATTCCGCAGTATTTCGTCGATCTGGACTCACGAAAACTCCTTTATGCTGCTCCTAAGCTCAGCATCCTCCAGCACATCATAGGTCTTGAGTTTCTCCAGAGGAACGCCCTGAATCTCCAGGACCTGGACAGCTGCGCGAGAGAAGCCGCACTGAGGCATCTGGGGGTTACCCTTCATGAACAACACGACGGGTGATTCCTGTACGGCAGCTTGAATTTTTGAGCGGGCTTCCTGCGACAGGAATCGCTGGAACGCGGGGCTTTGCTTGGAAAGTGCACTTCGAATAGACAAGGACTGCATAATTGGGTTAGTATAGCGAGTTATAAGCAGAATCTTACTTACCGAAGTCTGAAGTAGTGAGCGCAGCATAGTTATGGAGGTCCGTTGCTGTGACAAGTTTACCTGTGAACATGAGTGATCAAGCCTGACTAAGCAAGACATGGACCGTTCGGACCGGACTGACCCACAAAGTACTAGGTATGTGGAACAGCAATATTTAATCCCAGGTTGGATCTCTAGAAAAGTGACCAGTGCAAGTGACAGTCAGGACTCTAATTTGCGTGTTCTTTCACTACTACAATTCTCGTTGCTCTTGAACGTCTCAGCGCGTTACCTTTTTTCGGAGTTCTTGTTTTCGATACGGTCTGCCGAATGCGCGTGGTCTATCGACGTGCTGGCCGTGCATGGGTTACGCGAAAATCAAAGTAAGCAGTCTGCTTTTGCCCTTTAGTATGCACATAATACAAGGCCCTCGATGGGTCCACCGTGATCGTGGATGCACTCGGAACAGGATTGAAGCGAGTCGTTCGGAATTGCGCCTGACGCCTTCTGATGTACATCAATTCACACTGGTATCCGAGAACAGTCTGCTTGACACTGTTTGGAAAAAGAAGAATTGAATGATTGCAATACGGATCGTCAATTCATGCACTACCTCTGTGGGTCAACCGCCTGACGCAATTTATGTACTCCCGAGGGTCATCGTCCTTGGCTCTCAAATCAAGACTGGGTCCGAAAGGGGTGTACTACCCGTGTGGCTCGATCATCGGTCAGTTAGTACTGCAACGATAGAGTGAGTCAACTGGTTTTTCTTTTTCTTTTTACTACAAGCAACTTAGGGCCTGTACAGCGTCCAGCTGGCTGGCAGGTTCAAGTCGGAGGGCTGGACTGTGCCGTGCAGCTTCTTGACCAGCCCCGGATGCGACCTTATTCTTTGGAACTGCCCACCCAACGTGACAAGTTTTATTCTAAATCACTCAGAATATGTCGATGTCTATCTATGGGTAACCGACATGGAGGAAATATTCGGAGTATCTTGTGAATTTCGACCAAATGGTACATTACGATGCTCACGAAGTTGATGGTGAATGTGCATGTCATTATCCGGTAAGGCAAAGGGGAATAATGCGACTGAACAGCGAAACGCATCAACAGTGAGCCAATGGAATCAAACTCGGAACGGAACCCGCGCGAAACCGAAGCATCCGAGAGATCCGCTATGAGCACAGTTTACGAATCCTCATCTGGCACCTCCTCCACCCGTGCAGACCGACTCCCAGGACGTGAGGAATCGGCCGACTCATTTTCAGCGACCTCTTCGATGTAAGCTCCACCGTTATTAGCCAGCTTTTCCTCTGGAGTTGTCCCCGCGGGTGTCTTGCCTTTCTTCTTCTTCCCGCCCTTTTTCTTCGGAATATCCCATTCCCACAATGGAATGAATGATTCAATCTTTATTAACGGCGAAGGCGTTGAGTGATTCGGATCACGTGACATGAAGACGGACACCCACCACACCAACATCCGCGAAGAGCTTTGGGAATATCCAGATACCTGGGGGTACGACGACGATGGTAATCACGTAAAATATTAGTCTTACGATCGCGAGTCCAAAGAAGGCAGCTATGAGGCCAAGCATCCCCACGCTGATGTACCACACGCCGAGTCGCATGATGGGTGGCCAGAGTGGGAACATGACACCAGCGAGCATGATTACCACCATCAGCAGACCACCCGCGTATGTCGTCCACTGGGATCCCTCGTAGAACCATGCAAAGTGGGCGTCTTGCGCGAAGGACTGTTGGGGGGTGACATTGACTTGGCGTGGAGATGACGCTGAACCGGTGGGATTTCCACGGTCTACACGTAGGTAGAAGGCATAAGGAATGATGGACGTCAGGACCGTTTCCGCCTCCGTCTCGTTCGTTACAGTCGGGACGTTTTTTAGCTTTGCGTAGGCTGGGGAGAGAAGGGCTTTCACGGCAGATTTGCCTGGTGGTTTGGCAGTCAAAATCAGAGAAAACACGCGCTTGAAATCCTGCCACACCTTTGAAGTAGTCTACCCGTTTGCCATTGAGAGCTCCCACACGTATTTTCATCCCGGATTTGCTGCTCCGTAGGAACTGGGCTACATTGCGAGCTTCTTGAGGTGCTCGAACTTGCTGTGCTTGTGCGGTAGACATGGCCTGCGAGATACGACAGCGATCTAGACGGTTTTGTCGAAAAAGTCTGAACCAAATTCGTGGGCGATGCAAACTGCAAACTAGCGAGAAACGTATTGCTTTGCTTAGTCATAGCGGCGAGAGGCAGCATGAAAAGGTGGTTCCTTACGTAAGTAAGATTACTGGTTTAGCTTCGGTCACGACCTTACTGCGTTCTGTCTTTAGCTAAAGTGTATCAACGCTAGGAAACGAAAGGAAGGCTGACGGAAATTGACATATGGTATGGTAAGTCTCTGTAGGAAATAATACGTTCTCATTGCTGAGTATTCTGATAACGGTTTTGTACAAATGACCACAGTCCGGCAACGTCGTTATTGATTAACAAACCGTCCCTCGCCAAATGCCCAATGAACGAAAACAATGAGCCGAGCCTTACTCCTTTCCCCTCTGGAATTAAACATGACCACATTCCTTTTTAGAGGCTGCCAAGGAAGTTCCAATTCAGCGTTGATTGCAAGCGTGAGTTCGATTCCGTACGACCCTTCCGCGGTCCTTACCATTTTGTAGGGGTCTGTCATCTCTTCCCATTCACATGCGAAAAGCATTGACCCTCCAGCTTCCCGAACCATACATCGGAGAATTTTCGCTCAAGGGGAAGGTTACAATCGAACGGGGTGAGAGCAAAGACGGCAAGTCGATCCAGTATTATAAACCCTCCCGGACCGGACACTTTTCAGTCGATTTTGCTGATCTTGCAATCGTTGACCTATCCAACGTGCACATTTGAAAGGCGTCGTGGGGCGCAACTTCGCGATGCCCTTTGTACCAAAGGATTTGTCTGCCCACGTAACCACCGGTACACGAGCCTAAATTTTCTTTATGGCGTCGTCTTCACCTGATCGGTCAGCAGCCATACGAATTAGGTTGGAATTTGTGACATTGCAGATGCACCGGTGGCGTGCAGATTCTCTCCTGATGACGAATGGCGCCGAGTCTGACCTGCTGATAATGGGGAGGACCATCCCTCGTTCTAGTCCTCTGACTTATTCCTAATGCAGTGGAAGGACGGGTCGTCAGTGACAGGGACATAATGGGATTTTCTTTACCGTCGGACCCACCATCTGTTGTGTGGTCCAGCTACGCGCAGTCAAGGCGCTTGTGACACGCTCAACGTTCTACTTCGCCATTGCCGACGACAATGTAAAACTCTTGCTCCTTGCACACATCCTTGTAATGCAGTGTGTCGCCATTGAACTACGGTGCCATGACCGGGAATGCAATCTTCGGGTGGTGTAGTCGGAGTGGCGCTGAGGAACAGATCGGAAAACCATACCGAGGAGGGCTCGTCTGAGGAAACGTCGTGAAGGACGAAGGGATATTACTAGGATGTTGGTGCGTGTATTTTCCTACCAAAGCAACCGTAACTTTTTTTTCCAAGGACAACAATCGGGTGTGGATCCTATAATATCACGTCTTTACAAAGAGTCGTCTCGAAACATAAATAATGCAACTCCAGCATCCTTTCGGGCGATCGTTCGAAATTTGAAGAGTACGATTTCTCCTGGTAATCCGTCAGATCGGACGACAAGAGACCGGTGGATGCGAACAACCCCGTGGCACTGGCATCTGTTGTTCTGCCCCCGCCGAGTCTCTTGCCTTGCCAAGTGTGTACATACCCGTTTTTCCCAGGGGACTTGATTTCGCCAGTTCACATCCCTGAAGCTGTGACACACTATACATTCCGTGCCTCGCCGCCTCCGTGCCTCGCAATACAACCCCATTGCTCCACCTAGAAGTACCGAGCCCATTGCTTGGTTTTCATGCGTGCCAGATATGTTGCCATGATATTCATCTACTCAACTGCACTTCTCAGCCTTGACTATCAGACCCCAAGATCCTGGAATCTGCTGTCTGGAGCCATGCGAGAGGGCGTTGGCAGGATCTATCTGTTATCGAGAACCGAAGTGATGTACGTTTCTTTGTTTTGCCTCGGCTCTCGGCGGATGGTGCATTGAATAACTTGACGTGAGTCCCCAAGGTTCCCGAGTTGATGATCACCCTCAGGGAAGCTGAGCTTTTAAGCACGATGGAAAGGATCTCCTGGGCTCATACTTTTCTCTCCTGGAAGCTCACATGTCGGAAGTATTTCAGAATACGTTCTACGCTACCGTCAACTTGCAGGGCATGTTGTACGGTACGTCCACCAAGTTGTGAATCATGATCGTCGAATGGCACTCACCTCTGACAGGTGTCGAATTCGTTCTTTATTTCCAGACGATACGTGTCGTTCTGAATCGCGGAAAGGAGTCTCGACGCGGCGACATCTTATCCGTGCTCTTCACCACTATCATGCTCCTCTTGATCACTGTTTGGGTTGTCACGTTTGCAGTGTTCGGCGAGGAGATGTGGCTAAAAGCCCATCCCGGTGGTCCTAGTGCGTTCTGGATAACGCATCTAAGGGTGTGGTACTTGGATTTAGGGCGCGCGGCAGTCTTCATACTACAACTTATGACAGACGCCTTGTTGGTAAGAACCACCATCGGTGTTTCGTCTAGACACGACTTTGGACTAATCACCGATTACCTTGGCTCCAGATTTACCGTTGTCACTCATTATACAATAACACCCGTGTCATCATCGTGCCCTCCATTTTCTGGTTTGCCGCCCTCGGTGAGTATATCCATCGTTGCGTCTCGGCTCGTCACCTGATGGACCCAACCAAGTTCTCGGTATTTTACAGAACTGGGCTTATGATTCGGAAGGGGGTAACTTTCTCCCCAGCATTGCCTCGAAATTTGGTCTGGCCTATTACACTATCTGCGTCTCGCTCAACACGATCCTGACATTGACGATTTGCTATCGCGTTGTCCGTCACGGACAGTCGGTACAAGCTGCGCTCGGTGGTGGATACTCCGCGATGTATTTCGCCGTCGCCGAGATCGTCGTCGAGTCGGCTCTCTTATTCACCCTTGCTGGAATTTCCCTGTTGGTGGCGTTGGGTATAAAAAATCCCATTTCACTCGCGTTTTCGTCGATTTATTTCATGATGACGGTGCGTGATTCGAGGTACAACTCTATCGAGTGGTTCATGGGACTCATGTGATATGTCGGCAGTGTATTTCACCGCAGATGCTAATCCTTCGAGTGCTGGGAAGGTGCAGATCGGGACAGGACACGAGCGGGTCCCGTTCGCTCCCCTCGGATATCAAATTCCAACATTGGTCAGATGTGTGAAGAGGCAGCAAATGGGAGATATTTCGACCATTGTCGAAGGTGCCTTGTCGAGTGGTTCTGACAGTGGTAATGCTGGCAGGTGTGCGCTTCTCCCAGACTTTCTTGCGGTGCTTGTTATCCGTCTGAATACACCAACTTTTCAATATCGTTCTCATAGCACATAGTAATAGGTATATCCTGTGGGATAAGTATGGTGTTTTAACATGGCAGGCAATTGGTGTCTATATATTTGCGCTAGCGTTGGAACTGATCGTTCCAGGGAGAAACTAAGCCGATTTGAGGTGGAGAAAAGTTTGCGATAAGTGTGGAGCGTTGTAGCTGACCCCGCCTCGAAAATTCACAAAATTGACAACTCTTTCGCAAACAGCTGTAAGGTTTGTCATCCTTCGAATTAATTTGGTGTCTCGCCATCGCCATCGCCATCGCCATCCCCACATCCACACCCACGCCCATGCCCATGGCTGTACCGCCTCCCCACACTCGCCAACCCTCTCGCACTCGTGCTCACGCTGGTGCTAGCCCCACACTCACGCCGATGCCCCCGCCCGATCCAGTCCAATCACACAAATGCCTCAACGTCAACATGAGTCCGGCATCGACAAACTCCTGCCGTCGTTGCAGATTGTTCGTCAGCAGGTTAAGCACACACGTTACCAGCGGCGACCGCATGCCCGATTTGCCGTCCGCCATGCACGGGTGGACGAGGGCGAGGGTGGGTGGGTGGGTGAAGATGAAGTCTTGTTGGGCTCGTGTACCATTGGAGAGGCTGCCGAGGAGGTAGGCGGTACGAAGCTAGGATGAATAAGGGAATGTGGCAGTTGGGAAGGACGTACCTCGCACATGACGAGCTCGCAGGAAGGGAGGCTTGTCGAGATACGGGACACAACGAGGTCCTCTCCCGTCGAGCTAAACATGAGTGTGACGCCGTCCTCATCCTCGGTGATATTTCGAAGGATGCAAAATGCCTGGTCTTGGACCTGGGGATACACATCATTTACAACCTTGGTGGAGGGGAGACATGTCAATGATATAATCTTCCGCGAGGTGCAGCAACATACTCTGTAAGATGAGACCACCCAAGGTGCGTCACGACCATCCGTTTCGTGGAAAGACTGCTCTTGCACAACAGATTTTTCAGCATCTACAGGACGCTCACCCGGATCTCTTGATCGTGGATCCTAGAAAGCTGCATCAACTGCGGAAGCAGTCCATCCACGAGCATAACTTGGTCGACTATCCCCATAAGCAGACACCCACGCATGTGCAAACATGACTCACCGGTCTCGGAGGCGAAAAATCGTTGATGAGATTACACACGACAGCTAGCGCGGCAAACGTGACTCGCACATCCTCGTCTTCCTTTGTAAACACCTGGTACAGAGCCAGCCCGGCTCCGCTGTCGGTGAGGTTCGTCCGTATGATCACGGTATTGGCGCGGAGCAGGTTCGCGAGCGCAGCCTCAGAGCGTAAGGCTGCATACGGCAACAAAGTGAACCTGGGAAAACCACGGTTTTGGGGCAGTGGCTTTCGAGCCACTTGTTCCAGGTTTGAACTCCGCTGGAAACTTTGCATCCTCCTTATTGTATGTGATATTGTTGGCAAGACTGATGGCAGATGATTCCAATGATGCAGGTTAGAACATTGTGTATTTTTCATGGTAACCTTCATATCCTATTAATGTTTTACAGAGAGCCTCATCACTGAAGGACAGCAATACAGCGAGCAAGTGTGCCTCCTCCTCCTTCATCAACAAATTGCATGTGGGGCTGTCGCTGTGGCAGCCTCCACTGTTGCAGAGGTTATAGAGATAGCCTCAAGCCAGGGAGAATGGATTCCATATCACACCTCAATCCTCACTGGTGAAGGGTGGGTCTGGGAACTTCTTGCTGGGCATCCTGAGTGCATCTGTTCTGAACTTGGCATCCACAAGCATGTGTTTACAATCATCATCTCTGAGTTACAGACTGCTGGGTACACACACTCAAAGCATGTCAAGCTCAAAGAGCAGCTTGTGATTTTTCTATATACTTGTGTCACAGGGCTTTTGTTTTGACACATTGGCGAACATTTTCGATGGTTGACCGACACAATCTCAAAGTGAGTAGTTTATTATTCAATTCTGAATCATTCTTGATGAGTTTTGGCTAGATATTTCAAAGTCATCCTCACTGCATTCACCACAGGCCAAATCTACCACAAGTACATTTGACTACCACACACCAACGATCCTGTACCCCACTCCATCTCTTCCAACCCCCGTTTCTGGCCGTACTTCAAGGATGCGGTTGGTGCTATTGATGGCACCCACATTCTGTGTATGATGACAGCTGAGGATCATGACACCGCTCGAAATCAAAAGGGCTTCACATCACAAAACTGTCTTATTTGTTGTGACTTCGACATGAAATTCACGTATGTGCGCAGCAGGTGAAACAACCAAAGGAGCTATAGAGAGCTGTAGGTTGCCACAAGTACCAATGACTCAAAAGTCTAGCAAAGGAGCTCTAATGGGAAGACTCCAAGTGAACTAAACTGGAGTTCACTGGAGCGGGTC
>JBBPLN010000592.1:0-16662 GCA_038089815.1 Sutorius eximius | reverse complement strand
GGCAGTGAGTAATGGAAGCAGCACATAGCCTCAAGGCTGTGGCTGGAATGGAAGAACAGAATGGTGATTAAACAGATGTGCATAGCCTCAAGGCTGTGAGTGGTAATTAAATAGAAGAGGGTGCACAGCACAGAAATGAAGAGGCAGAGTGAGGCAGTGCAAACTCTATAAAAAGGTAAACAAAGCTAAACAAGTGTAGAAGGGAAGTGCAAGTCAAGACTTAGTGACTGGAACACTACTGGGCATCTAAGTGGTGCTAGTGGTCAATGGCAAGCAAATAAGTGAAAAGATAGGGGTAAAAATATTCCCCTGTAACAATCATATCATGTGACTCATGAGTGCAAGTGCTCACATGATTACACCTATGTGCAAACTTCTATTTATGATTGGATCTATGATCTGACCTCAGTGATCTAATCACCATCACAATCTCACATGCAGGATACATGTACATGCTTCCATTCCAAGGCTGTGCCTCATCACATATGTATGTATACATGCACCATGTGCATGTTCTCCCTTCCATTCTTATTTATTAATTAGATGCTTCTCAAGGCTCTGCCAACTCATGGTGACACCGCCTCCTAGGGCTATTCTCTTACATAGCCTCATAATCTTTTTACCATTGTCTCAGCTCATGTTTCATCTTTGATCATTACTCTTACACTGCCTTCACAGGCTATGTTTCATTTTGCTACATTTAGCCACAGCCTGCTGTGGAACCTTATTTCTCATGTAGCATTTAGCTTTGCTTCTCACTTCTCTCAGAGCTAAGCTAATTCCCCTCTGTACTACCATACTTTGTCTCTCCAGCAAATCTTATCAGCTCCCTCCTCTTGCTGTGTCCCATGACATCAAGGTCACTAAGTCATCACCAACCTTTGCAGCAGTCAAAGGGGAATACTCCAGTCTCAGAGTGACTCTTCATAATGTCATCACTGTCATGCTCCTCTATCACATAGGCTTAGCCTTCACATCTCTTGTTACACTTCATTTCAGAGGCTATTCTTGCCCCTACCTGGGTCAAGTGTAACAGGAGTGTTCCCCTTTGACTACTACAAAGGTTGGTGATGACTTGGTGACCTTGATGTCATGGGATGCAATGAAGAGAGGAAGCTAACTTGATTGTGAGAATATAATGTATGGAAGTACAGAGGGGAATTAGCTTAGGAATGAAAGAAGTGAAGTGAGAGGTTTAAGTACTACACAAGGAATAGAGTTCTGCAGCAAGCTGTGGCTAGAAGTAGTGAAATGAAACACAACCCATGAAGGTGGTGTGAAAGATGATGATCAAAGATGGAGATGAAATATGAGCTGAGACAAGGGTAAGGGAGATCACAAGGCTATGTAAAAGAATAGCCTTAGGAGGCAGTGTTCATAGATACAAGGAAAGTCCCAGGGGAATCCCTGACAAGATTATGGCAAGGTTAACTAGAGAAAGAAGATGGCAATGGTAGGGCAAGAAAAAAGAAAAGTCTACCAGGTAGACCAACTCATAACAATTGCCATGTTGTTGTCATTGTTAGGTAGGGTGAGTGTAACACAACTGTGGCAACTGTCACTGTTGTCATTTGATAGAGCAAGGGCAGATGAGGGGGGCATAGGTGGTCATTCTGGCAAGGGTGGCATGGCCAAAACATGGTTGTAGTGAGGGCAACAACAAGGACAATGTGAGGACAATGACAACAACTGGCAATCACAACAATAGATCTCAAGGCTTAACAACAACACTATGAACACAGCTGATGGAGATGGCTCATTGCTGTGCTATGTCTTGTAATGGGACAGATGGCCTGCTATTATAATCCTTTGTTCCTTTCAGTAACACCCAGGATGCTCCATAATACCTCAATCCTAACTGGAGAAGCATGAATATGTGAACTACTTGCTGGCTACCCTAACAGGATCAGGATCAATCTAGGAGGTAGTCATGAAGTATTTCATGGCCTATTGAAAGTGCTACATGATCATGGCTTCACCACCTCTTGAAATTGTATCTCAGTTCAAGAGCAGCTTGGTATATTCCTTCATACCTGTGTCACTGGATTGTCACCTCAGCATGTTACTGAGTGGTTCCAATATTCTTCAGAGACAATTATATGGTTGTAACATCATTAAATCTTTTATGAAAGATTGTTAAAACTTTTACCTAGATATTTCAAGGTCCTCCTCCACTTCTTTTTCTGAGGATCCATTCTATTCATCTGAGGTTTGCTTTCCAACAGGGGCCACTCCTATCTCCAATTCCATCACTATGAATCCATGGTTTTGCTTTTTTGATGATTGTATTAGTGCTGTTGATGGTACCCACATTCAAGCATTCATACCTGCTGAGGAGCATGTTAACATGCACAATTGGAAGGGATACTTATCTCAAAACTGTCTATTCATCTGTGACTTTGACTTCTTCACATATGCCCTCATTGGATCAGATGGATCTGCAGCAAATGCTGCACTCTGGCAAGATGCACATACCCATGACTTGGAAATGCCACATGGAAGATATCTGTTGGCTGATGCAGGATTTGGAACATCAGGGCCCTTCTGGTTCCATACTGTGGAGTTTGCTATTATTTAAAAGAATGGCACCAGGCTTAATCTCAGTAGTGTCATCTTCCAATTCAATGTTGTTTTATAATTTACTAATTTTAAACTCTGAATGGTAGTCCACAAAATAAGAAGGGGTTATTCAACCTTCATCACACTTCCCTTCAAAATGTAGTTGAATACATTTTTAGAGTTTTGAGGTGCCAATGGTGAGTATGACATAAACATTCAAGCTCATATCCCTGCTGCACTATGGGCATTACACAACCACATTCAGCAATATGACCCTGATGACTTCTTCCATCCAGAGTTTGGACTTGGAGGAATACTACAAGGTAATATGGATGAGGAAGTTGGACCTGATATATTGGGGGAGGGCCAGCAGGTGCAACATAGAGAAGAAGGACAGGTGCAATGTGGATTACCTATCAACAGGAGCTTCAACAAAGGGGACTTGTATGATGAAGAGAAGTTGTATATAGCAAGGAAGTACAATGTATGGATGGGCATGTAGGATATATGTACTTATGCAGACTTTTCACCAATTTCCTTCACCTTCCATGCAATCCAACCCATTCAGCAGTGTTCAGGGCACCTCCTTCCTCAGCAAAAAACAAGGTTATGAGGTAATGGTCATCATCTGAGATGGGGAGTCTGGCAAGAATATCAGCAGCTTGGCTAATATCATTCATCATGGGAGGGGTAGGGGTGGGGGGGCAGTGGCAGGGAGGGTGGCTGGAACAGCAGAGGTGGAAACACAGTGGTGGAAATGGCAGTGGTGGAAATGGTGGTGGCAGGAACTGTGGCAGGAACTGTACAGGGGTATATTTTCACCTCTATTTCACAGTCACATAATCTAAACATGTCAATAAACTGTCCACATGGGACAGAGTCCCAGCAGACTCCACTAACCCCTTGTACCACTTAGATGCTATGCATTCCAGTTGCTAAGCTTTGGATCTGTTTGATTATCTTATCTTATCTTGAATCTACAATCCAATCTCCTATATTTATCTTTGTTTATCTTTTTATAGAATTAGAATTCCACTGCTAGATTATAGCACCCATGTGCAGCTTCCTTTTTCTGCTTTTCATCTTCATGCCATGCACAGTTATACTTTCATTTCCACTCCACAGCCTTGAAGGCTGTTCACTTCCATCCTATGGCTATGTACTTCTATTCTCCTCTTCCATTGCACACAGCCTTGTAGGCAGTGTACCTCATGCCACTCTTTCATTGCTACACAGCTGATAGTAGGCTGTGTGGTCATTAGTCCATATAGAGTAGAGTATCAGTAGATCTGCTACAAACATGTACATACTACTGAGTAAGTATATAAAGGCCCAGTGAACCTCAGTCAAGTTTACTTGAATTTCTCCACTGGAATCCACTGAGTGATAAAACCTGTATCACCTTTCTAGTCTTGGTTTGAGTTAGAGCAACCTACAGCATATCATGCTTCTCTGGTTGTTTCAGGAATGGTAGAGAAAGCAAGGACAAGGGGGGAATAGGCTGTATGAGGGACTGTGAGAGGTTTCCAAAATGGTCTACAAGTTGTTTCATTGCAGGTGCACTATTTGGTTGTACTTGTGTAGTGGTAGACAGTGGGTGAGAGTGTTGTGCACCTCTTACACCAACTTGTGACCTGAAATTGGATCTGGTGGCTAAAAATGTGGATGTTAGGCAGGAACACTTGTAAGAACTGAATTTGGATCCAATGATTGAGCCAGCTTCATCTTCTGCATTGTGCTTTCCTTGGCTAATGCTCATCATGCCTGTGGATGACATGTTCAATGATGGGGCAAGGAATGTTGATGGCACTGAGGGCAGATTGAATTGGGGCCTGCAGAAGGGGGGGGGAGGTATCAACATCCATTAGGGCAGGGTGGATGTCTTAGTTTGTTGAGGGAGAGCTTAAATGGAATTCTGCACAATGGACATCACCATGCCAATTGTATTTGTAGTGGAGCAATTGACATTGATGGCATCCCCATGGGGAATAAATGGCAGTATGTAAATGCTGCTGGCTGCAGCACCAGGGCTATTGAATCTCCAGCACACTTTTTATTGCCACCCAGACAGTAGGTGTATACTCCTTTGTTTACACAGGGCTTGAGGGCTTCCATAGCATGTAGATGGATCTACCCACTGTTGTGGAACACCCTCACCTTCAGATGCAACTGGAATAACAGTAATATTAGTTTGATTGTATCAAATTTAGTTGTGTTGAATGCAGCTGGATTTCCTTTGACAAACCTTTTCCAGATGTCTGTGATTTCTTTGGTGATTCCAGCATCCTGTGTATTACTCTGTGTAAATCCAGATGTATTCTTGATGTTGATAACAGTATTATACACCTCTATGAGCTGTCAAAAAAATTTAGTAGTACAGTGGCTCAAATAAGTGTCCCAATGTTGGGTCAGTTTGGAAAGATTTGACATTTGCAAGAGAACCAAAACATGTTTGCTCTAACTCTTGTAGGGTCATCAATAGCCCTAACCCTTGCCCTGAAGATGAGCCCTTAGCCATGTGAGTTTGTTGCCATGGAAGTGAGATATAACCATTTCAAAATGATATGACATTGGGACACTTATTTGAGCAACATTTCTATTTTACAATTTTAGTACTTTATATCCCTCCCTTTGCTGTTACCACTGCCTCTAGTCTTCTAGGCATGCTCTCTATCAATCTTTTACAATCCTCAATCTCTATCTTGCCCCATTTCACATCAATTCTTTCCCAAAGCTCCCAAATCCCTCTTGGTGGTATTGTATAGCTGTTGAGCTTCTTTTTGAGGATTTGCTAGAGATGTTCAATGGAATTAAGGTCTGGAGAATGTGCTGGCCAATGAAGAACATTGATACCTTGAGATTTCAGCCACTCCAGGGCTCTTTTAGAGATGTGCTTGGGGTCATTATCTTGTTAAAAGATAATGCTCTCCTTAGGGATTCCAGAATTTTTCATAGTAGGAAGCAGATTCTCCTTCAAAATGGAGACATACTGCTCAGCATTCATCTTCCCTTCCACCTCTGCAAGGATTCCCACTGCATTCCAGGCCATGCATTCCCAAACCATCAAGGAACCTCCTCCAAACTTTACTGTCCTCTGTACTTCCTTGTTTTGCAAAGGTTTTTCTGCCACTTTCCACACATACTTCCTTCCATCTGCCCCAATCCTGTTAATCTTGGTCTCATCTGACCAAATTACCCTAGTCCAGTCCTCCACAGTCCAATGTTGGTGCTTGAGAGCAAAGGCCAACCTAGTTTCCTATGTCTAACTCACAAGAGTGGTTTTTTTTCTTGACTACAGCCTTTAGAGATGCAGACTCTAGCACATTGTGAACAGTTTTGGAAGAGACAGGAGAGGAGAGGGTAGAATTGATGAGATGGATTGCCTGGACAGCATTTTCAACCTTGCCAGATGTAATACTAGAGACAATTCTCCTTCTGTCAGTGGAAGAAAGCTTGGAAGGAGGGCATAATTTTATGCTTCCCTTGCCTGGATGAATCTCTTTGATAGCCCTGGCCACAGTGGACTTCCCCAGACCAGTTTGGGAGGATATTTGCCTAGCAGAAAGGGCAGATTCAGAAAGAAACAGAATAGTGGCTCTTGCAGAGGCAGAAATGGGCTTCATGGTACAGTAGGGTTAGCTGGGTGGTATCCCTGCCCTTTATAGTGCTCAGAGTTATGTAAGTTACATAATGAGACAGGGTTGAAGTACAGAATCTATCAGAACATTATGTTATTTACCACATGATGATTGATAACATGATCAAATAACTATCCCAATGGCATGACATTTTAATATGGTTATATCTCAGTGCCATAGCAACCAAATCACATGACTAAGAGGTCCTCTTCAGGGCAAGGGTTAGAGGTACCACCTTTTGATTCTCTTGCAAATATTAAGTCTTTCCAAAATGGCCCACATTGGGACACTTATTTGAGCCACTGTATCTGACCAGACAATCCTCTTGCAATCCTCTACAGTGGCTCAAAAAACTGTCCAAGGTTTGCATGTTTTTTATTAAATGTGCTGGTTGATATGACTCATTTCTTTCTCCTTGTCCCACTCATGTGCACATTTTTGTTACAGGGAAATATTTTACCCCTATCTTTTTTGCACTTAGACGTGCATCCGCTTGCCATTGACCACTAGCACCACTTAGATGCCCAGTCGCGTTCCATTCGCTAAGTCTTGACTCGCACTCCTTTGCCACTTATTTGGCCATGTTTACCTTTTTATAGAGTTTGCACAGCCTTACTCCATCTCTTCATTTCTGTGCTGCACACCCTCTTCTTTTCATTTCTGCTCACAGCCTTGAAGGCTGTCCACTTCTATTTAATTACCATCTTCCATTCCAGCCACAGCCATGAGGCTATGTATGGCTTCCATTGTTCACAGCCTTGAAGGCTGTCCGTGCTTCCATATCGCACAGCCAACTATAGGCTGTACGATCATTAGTCTATATATGGTTTGTCATTGTAGATACGACATACGCATGTACAAACAGTAGAATAGCTTATAAGCATCGAGCCCACCTCCAGTGAATCTCAGTCTAGTTCACTTGGAGTTTTCCTCATTGAGCTCCTCTTGTGGATACAACACTGTCTACATCTCTCTCTTGAGTTGCCATCCTTAGTGCAACCTATAGCTTATAAGCTCCTTGGGTTGTTTCAATTTTCACCTTCTACTCTTTTTCTCTATGCATATGCACTCATTCTTCACTCAGACTCAGTTCCCTTTCACCTCATGTTTACTTGATCCATTTCCTAGACCCTATCTCCACTTGCCTCATAAGCATGCTCCACCACTGATGTCACATGTACATGTATGCCTCCCCCTTTCATACTATACATGTGTACACTCCCAATTTGTACTGTTTGTATGTATTTGTCTGCTCAGGTATATATACCCTCATGCATAGCCACAATAGCCTTAAGCTACTTCTCCCTTGTACTGCCATCTGCTCTTCACAATACAAGCTCACTTCTCCTCCTTGTCTTTGCTCTTTGCAAACCCTTGCTTTGAACTCATACCAGTCTTTGCCTGGCCACTGTCCCACCCCTGCTGTGTGTCCAAGTATTGCCCTGGTGCATACTCCACCACTAGCTGAATTCCTGCCCCAATGCCAGAGTATAAACCTTTGCTCCAGACTCATGTCAGCCTTTGCCTGTCACCATCTCATCCTTACCTGGTGCACTTGCTTGCATGCTTGTACCACCCCTTGCCTTTGTCTCTTGCACTTCACCCAGGGCTACGCTCAACCTCACCACAGGCCAAGTGTAACACTGGTCTTCAATAACCTTTAATCCTAACCCTAGCATACTGTATGAGTGTACAAAATATTGTACTTACTCTTGGCTTTCTATTCATCCATTATTCAAAGAACTTGGTTACAGTTTGATAAAATGGCAGGTATTTCAAGCTGACAACTCATTTGGACAGTTTTTTGACTTTGAATTCTACTCATATATATTGGACTCTAATATGTTGTAATATAATTTAGATAAGGCTTGTGTAACTAAGTAGCTGACACTATATATGGGTCCCCCATTTCTTATGTATTTTTTCACCATTATCATGAAATCTAGCTTCTCTGCTTAGACAAATAGCATCCTCTTTCTCTCTTCACTTGGCCTCTCATTCAGGAAGATTGCTTTCCAAACAGGCCTAGGGAGGTCTACATATAGGATGCCAGGTTCTTTGGAAACTCTAACCAAAGCAGGCTATGCTTCATGGTGACCATCCTTTGAAACTCAATCCTATCAACCAAAGAGTAATCATCCAATAAATTATTCCTGGGAAGGCCAAGAGTGTAGTCCAGGTAACCTAATTCATCAACACCATTACTAGTATTCATGCCTACCCTCAGATACTCATGAATGCATTCAGGAAAGCCATACTGAAGACTGGTGAAAAACAAGCTACTGTACCTTGGCTCTCTAAGTTGATGAATATATGTATGGCTATCCCTGCTCACAAGGATCAACATTGGACTATTGAGGACTGGGAGAGGGTCAGATGATCAGATGAGACCAAATTGACAAGAATATGTGTGAAAAAAGCAGGGTAAGGGGTTGATTTCCAGCAAGGTCTAAGATGCAGTTCAGTATGGAGGAGATTGACTGATAGTGAAACCACCCAAACCCCTAGGTCTATGTGGCCATGGGGGATGTGCTCAAGTGCAAAGTAGGGTTGTGCCTCTCCTTGACTGATCTCTATCTTAGGGGATAAAGGCCTGAAAAGGAAAGAAGAGGAAAGAGAGTTATGTTGCTGCTTTAGTGGAGTTTGGGGAACTCTCCAAAGTGAACTAGACTGAAGGACATCCAGCTAGATTACCTCAGCTTATATAAGGACCAGCTAGCTATGTACACCCATGTATGCTAGATCTAAGATAAATACTAATCTAACTATAATAAGTAATGGTCCATGAAATTACAGTGAAGCTGCAGAGTCTCTGAATGGAAGATAATATAGTCCTTGAGGTTACCATGAGATGGTAGAGCCTCGGGGGTATGTAAGTAATAATTAAGAATGGAAGAAAGGATATGTACATATGTAATAGGGGCACTGCCCTGGAATGGAAGTGTGACATGTGATTGACATATGTAGATTGTGATGATGATCCAGATTGCCAAGATTAGATGCTAGATCTAATCATAAATAGGGGTATGTGTGTTGGCACAATCATGCAAGCACTTGGGCCTGGGATGTCACATGATATAATGACTGGTATGCATCATGCATCTAAGTGGTATCAGTGATCAGCAGTGATCTTGAAGGATGAATACTAATCAGTATGTGGTCATTATAAAGCAAGGGTTGCTACAAATCATGAGGAAATCTGTAATTTCAGCTTATGATATCAACTTTCAATAGGACAACAATTCCAAGTACATCTCCAAAAAGTCTCAAGACTGGTTTGAGGACCAAGGAATCAAGCCTTTGTACTGTCCTGCAGAATCTCCAGATCTCAACCATATTGGATACTTCTCAAATCATCTCAAAAGATGTCTCTCAGGATATAAAAAGGCTTTTATAGGAATTCATCAACTATGGGGCAGAGTAGTGGAGCAATGGGAAATAATTTCTATAGAGCAATGTCAAAGAATGAATGGAAAGCATGCCTAGATGGATTGAAGCCATTATCAAGGCCAAAGGAGCTCTTATCAAGGACTAGATACCAATATTTTTATAAAGTCAAAAAACCATCCAAATGAGTCATCATTTTGGAATGGCTGCCATTTTATCAAATCTTAATCAAGTCCTCTGAATATTGGATCAATAGAAGGCCAAGGGTAAGTACAGTCATCCACCATCATTTGTGACATGAAATTTGCATTGCCTCATATGTCACAACACTTGTAAATATGTTGGATCAGAGGCTGCTGGACCCATTGCATAGTATAAACCTGCATCAGTAGGGATCTGCAGCCATGGTTGACCATTCTGTGTTTGAGCTGTTATTGAGCATGCATCACCATTTGCAATAGTCTGAAAATAGCATAATGACAATTTTGATTATCTAGCTGATTATCTGTTAGTCTTCAATTATGCTCCCACCATCATCTTCACCTGTGGTGCCATCAGATGCATTGCTGTCAGTGTCTTCACCATTCTCATCCACATTCCCACCATTGGCTCCATTTTTTCCCCTTGCTTCTCTCCTCACTGCTGGCTCAATCCCAATCAAAACTGGGCAATTCCAATCAGTCCATCAACCTTCTTGCTTTGCTAAATCCTGCTCTTCTTCCCAGGCCATCACTTGTGCTTTGTGTTCCTGCTGTCACATCCTATTCCTTTCCAGCTGGCCTTTCTCCACATCTCTCCACACTGCCATTGCTTCACTACATTCACCTCTCTTTTTCTGGTGCTCCTCCTTGGCCAACTCCTCTTCTTCCATGGCCTTTTCATGGTTCACCACTTTGTGGTAGAAGTCATCTCTAGTGAAATACTTTGGTAAGCCATCTCCCATCAATTTTCCTTTTTTTTTTTTTTTTTTGTATTCTGCTCTGTCTCTACTTGTGCTGCTAGCTGACCATGTAGCTGATTGCAGCACATTCCATTGAGTATGCTGGCTGCTTGCATGTTGACAACCATAGTTTTCAGGTGGTCTTTCCAATTGTATGATTTCCAAAGCTCATCCTGGTAAGCTTTTTCCATGTCATTTTCAGGTGTCTGATCTAAAAGTTCATGTCTTCACTTTTGAGTGTTAAAAGGATAAGCTTTCACTAACTTAAATGCTTAATCCTTGAGTGTTGCCATTTATTCTTTTATCATGGGCATTTTACTTGATTGTTTCTTCATGTCATAGTGATGACTAATCATGTGATATATCACATGATATCACATGACATCTTGTCATGTGACAGATGACCTCAGATGTCTAGACAAGACTATGACACATGTCATATCATGTGATCAGTCTAGAACAATCTATGATGTCATACTGGTCTAGACTATGATATCATATACATTCTATGAAGTTCCATGGGATTCTAACCAATGGCAGAATACCTGCTTATCTAGAGCCAATAGCGATAAGTGCTCTTATCGCTATTCAGACTCAGATCTATCTCTAGCCAATACCATTTCTATCTCAATTCTATTGTTCTACCAATATGGTAATTAGGACAGTTCAAGAGGAGCTTGAACCTTAGGGACTTTATGTATATAAGATGGGCCTTACAGCCCTAGAACAGTAACCAGTTATTCAACCAGTTCTCTTCCTTCTTCCCCTCTCATCTCCTACAAGTGAGAAACACTACTTTGGTTCTATACAAGTATTGCTACACTTGTCAACACATTGTCCAAGCCACAGTTCCAATGAAACCACCCAAACCCCTAAGGCTCACGTGGCCATGGGATGTGCGCTCAAGCACCAAGTAGGGCTGCACATCTACCTAACTAATCTCTTGATCTTGGAACTTAGGGGCTAAATGCCCGAAGAGGAGAAAGGGAGAAGTGGCGAGTCATGTCGCTGCTCTGGTGGAGTTATGGGGAACTCTCTGAAGTGAACTAGACTGGAGGATGTCCAGCTAGCTCACCCCAGCTTATATAGGGACCAGCTACCTATGTACACCCGTGTATGGTAGATCTAAGATAAATACTAATCTATATATATATGGTAATAGTCCATATGGTTACAGCGAGACTGCAGAGCCATGGAATGGAAGGGATAATGTCCTTGAGGTTACCATGAGGTGGCAGAGCCTCAATGAAGCATGTAAGTAATAAATAAGAATGGAAGAGATAACATGCGCACAGCGCATGTGTGCATAGTTGAAGAGGCACAGCCTCGGAATGGAAGCGTGTACATGTGTACAATGCATGTAGATCGTATGGCAATGAGATCGCCAAGATCAGATGCTAGATCTAATCATAAATAAGGGTTATGCACGAGTGTGCAATCTAGCGCACGCTTGCACTCATGTGATCACATGATATGATGACTGGTATGCCTCAGGCATCTAAGTGGTGTCAGGGATCATGTGACTGATCATCTAGGACTCAATCCTAGTAGATGTAGCCTTGAGCTATGAGTCATGAGCGCTTGATGGGTGCTTAAGCGAAGATCATAGGGGTTAAAATGTTACCCTGTAACACCCAAGACTTAGCTTGATGGTGAACCTGTGATACCAGGTATACTTGGGCACCCCCCATACATTGAGTCACTCAGTGATTGTTCCACTGGACATATCACTTCCATCCTCTTGCGCTACTGCTGTTGCACTGCCATTGGATAGCCCAAGTTCTGATAGGTTATGAGCCCTGCTGACTAATTGACACTGAGTAACTTGTTGTCATACCACCTTGGCCATGTACATGGGTGTATAGACCATATCACTCTGGCACCTTGACAACTAACATCTCATCATCATAGTCAAGGCCATACCACAGCTCTCAAGCTATGACTCAAAGTCTGTTTGACTCAATGGGTTTCCTTCTTGGCCAACTCTGCTTGGCTTTGCTTATTCTTGTGTGTGCTGTGCTCCATTGGATGCACACACTTATGGCATTGGCTGGTATAGACATTGTACCCATCACATGGATGCTTCTATTGTTGTTCTTTTCCCAAACTTGTTCCATTGGATTTATCCATAGGTCAGATCAGTTTGATTGTATTGTCCTCTTAAATGGGGATATGTATGCACGATTATCTGATACTGACCACACTTGAGTTAGGAGAATTGAACATAGGACAACTGGTCTTACAGGACACTCTACTCCATGAAGCATTTCACACTTACTTCAAGTAAAAGATCCTAGTACAACATCAGGGGAATACAGTCCTAGCAGATGTTCTTCACAGTCATGCTCTCATTCGAGATTGGCCACTCAAGCAAACCATCATGTAGTGAGATTCGCATCTTATCTAGAAGAAACATGTGGGAGATGCCTGACTCAAGAACATCTGACACCATGCTCTAGGCACAGACCACATCCTCTTACCAGTTGCAGACATCATCACATCAGTCCCACAGGTTCATGGGAATTGCTGGGTGGATCACTCTATCATACCTCATCACCCTCATGTCCATTGACCTTCTCACATGGTACCTCATGAAGACAATTTACCTTCCATTCTCAATCAAGATCCAGATCAATAGACCCTTGTGGCCAGGAGACAACGTTGAACAGGAACAGGTCGACAATGCAGCAGGAGATCCCACTACCTTCACCGTGGAGATTGCCCAATCCAGGGACCCACAGACGAATCAGGTTGGAACAAAACTGGCTGATCACCATGGCCAGTGTGTGAATGGGGCTAGGCTGCAGAAGTGGTAGATGTCCTACTGCTGATGTTTCAAGGCTTGGTGCCATCTTGTCTGCTATGACAACAGATGGGTTAAATGGCCATACACTTGTGACATGGAATGCCATGCAAATAGTTTGTGGAGTGAGTGCTTGTTGATGCACCCTCAGATAGACTGAGATAAAGTTTGTTTTATTAACTTTTTGTTGTGTTTCACTTTGGAACTTATCAAGTTCCTGGGACCAGTACTCCTTGAGTGGTCCAAAGACTACAACATCCAGTCCCTCATAGACTTGTGTGGTGTGTGCCAGACAGCAGAGTACATGAATATTATGAGCTCATGCATGGTCTAAAAATTCTTTTGCATAGTGTGAGTTATGTCCATTGATGAGAAGGAGTCATGCATGTCCACCAGCTTTGCTGCATGTCTTGTGCTCAAAGTCTTCAATCCAGAGCCATCCAATTATCTTATCTGTCCAACCCTTTTTAGAGTGAGCAATGCTGGCGCACAAATAAATGTGTCAAATAGTAAGCTAAGTCCTTCATTCGAAATATGTGACTTATAAAGTTTTGAGTTCATTTCCTTGATGCCATGATGTGGAAATGCTCTTTCCCTTGTAAATCACAGCTGGTGGTATCTCATCTCCATCAGCACATATTGTCACCATAACAGTGATGTTTTCTCTGTTCACATCATGTTGCTGATATTGTGTCTGGTTACCAGCAGTGCCAATAACCTGTTGCATCTGACCTCTACCAGGCTGAAATCCAGTCTTGTCAGCTACCCAAATGCAGTCAGGTGCAATGCTGAGCTGTTCCATGGTGCTTCATAGTAAGTCAAACCATGCTTTATTTGTGTGCTTATTGATAGCATGTCTGCATGCAGTATCCAATGATGAACTCCATAATTGTCCCAAGCAGGTATGATGATGTTCAATGAACTGATCTGTCCAATTTGTTCCAACCCCAGATAGTGGGAAGTTCTTGGCACTTTGTGCATGCAAGATGCTGTCAATATGAATCTTCAAAGATTCACCCTTGAGAGGGAATCCTTGTGCTGCATACTCAAGGCAGAAGGTGACAACTTGTTCCTCTTCTTCCAATGAAAGCCATGAGTTGACTCCCATATTAAATTGATGTTTGCTTTGTCCTCCCTGCATTCTCCTCCATACTGTGTCAATGCTGACCCTAATTGAAACAACCAAAGGAGCTATAAGAGCTGTAGGTTGCCACAAGTACCAATGACTCAAAAGTCTAGCAAAGGAGCTCTAGTGGGAAGACTCCAAGTGAACTAAACTGGAGTCCACTGGAGTGGGTCTTGGCCCTTTTATACTACTCAATAGTATGTACATGTTTGGATCGGATCTACCAATACGTATCTACATATAGTCTAATGGACACACAGCCCGCTATCGGCTGTGCATCAGAATGGAAGCGATACAGCCTTCGAGGCTGTGGGAGCGGAGATGAAATGCATGAGGTATACGGCATAGGATGGAAGAGAAGCGCTACAGCCTCAAGGCTGTGAGCGGAAATGAAGGAGAAGCGCATAGCCCCAGCCTTAGGGTTCGACCCTTGGCCCTAGCCTGTGCACGTAGCATGTGGTGACGCTCTAGGCATCGGAGTGTGAACTCTATAATAATGTAGTCATGGACAAACATAGGAGATCAGATTGTAGATCCGAGATAAGATAAGATAAGGGCTTGATCCAAAGCACAACGACTTGCAACGACTGGCAAGTGAGTGGCGTTGGCGGCTAATGGGTCAAGTGGGACTCTATCCCGAGGGAGCAGTTTACCGACGTGCTGAGGTCATGTGACTGTGTGAAATAAGGGCGAAAAATATAACCCTATAACACTAATGTCCTTATATCCAGGTTTGGCTTGCTATTTTTCCTTGACAGAGTTGCAAATTGATTGCATGGTTTGCCTCTCATCTTCTGGCTTCTGCAATTGTTCTTGGCATATTTTCACTACTTCACCTAGGGCATCTTCTTGTCTCTCAGCCTGTATTTTATGTTTCTTGGATGTTAAGTATGCATGCCAACCATTTTTGAATTGCATTTTTTGGGTGATCAGCTTGACATTACTGACACATTGCTACCCTGACTTCCATTTTGGGAGTAATCTTTTTGTAGGACCATGATAAGATGGTGATATCAACCCAGAAAACACATTCCACTGGCATGCCTGTGGCAGAGCAGTGTATTGTGGTTCCTGAGGACTCATATGTTAGAAATAGGCATTTTAGTTGCCTTTGTATATCCATTGGGTCTTCAGGCACCAGAAATCTCAATTTGTGCAGAAAACAAGTAATGAGTACCAAATTACCCACATTTTAGCACAAAAATGGACCATTGCATGACATCCATCAACTACTATACATTCCATTATCCTGTGTCTAATGTACAATAGGATACCTTGATGGTCAGACAAATGTGATATGAAGTCACATGGTGAAATTCCTCAATTTGTGGTCATGTCACAAATGATGGTGGATAACTATACACTATTTCACCCACTCACATTTTAGGGTTAGGGTTAGAGGATATTGAGGACCAGCACATTTAATGAAAAACATGAAAACATTTGGACAGTTTTTTGAGCCAATGTAAGTCCACTCCTGGTGCTTCAAAGAAAACTCCAACTACCTTTTCCTATGCACTACATTGAGCAATGGCTTTTCTGCTTTATCACAACTTTGAATGAGATATTTGTAAAGAATCTTCTAACTGTTTCTAAGGAGACTTGAACATATTGATTGCATATAATGAACTTGTGTTGCAGTTCATTCATATGAAATATGGACTATTTGCATGAGTCCTGTGGATGATGGAACATATTGCAATATTCTTCATAAATGCAGAGGACATACATATGTAGGTGCAGTGGTATGACCAATGCTTGATGTGATATTGGAAGCCCATTGTATTGTCTCTGTTACAACTTGTTACAACCCCCTATCTTTTCCTTGTTCTTTCCTTGTTGTTCCCTCATGATATTCTCTCCTCTAGCATGTCCTTTGCACTACCATGCCACCATCACTGACCTCACATCTCAAACCACCCAAACCCCTAGGCTTATGTGTAAGAAATCGATCGAGATGGAAGGACGAAACGCGCGGCTAGATAATGACTAGGTACAGGTTAGTGTGATTTAGATGAATACAGTACGAGGGACATACCTCAGTCGCGTACGAGCAATGGACTGAGGTGCATGTCGGGCGGGCGAGACACTATATATGCTACGGTTTGAATAGTCAAGCAAGAAAGGAAACAGTAGCGTAAGTAGGGTCAACACAAAAGAAACCCTGTGTGGTGCAAGGGGCGAAACAAAAGATTGTGTAGCGAGTATT
>JBBPLN010000591.1:0-16719 GCA_038089815.1 Sutorius eximius | reverse complement strand
ACGACGGGCCGTTCCATCCCGATCACCTCCTCGACCCCCCCCAGATTCTCCGCAATCAATCCCCCCGCACCGAGAATCACCTGGTGAACGCTCTCCTCCTGCGACGGTCCCGTCTTCATCTCGTCCGGCCCAAGTGTATCCACGCCGATCACCCTGACCCCCCTCTCCACCCATTTCCGGGCAACATCCGGATCGAGATAAGGATGTTCGCCGTACTTGTCCGTGCCCCAGTAGCGCGACCATCCCGTGCAGATAAGCACGATGACCCCCTCGCCAAGCTTCCCTTCGTACCCCTTCACATCCTCCCACACGATCCTCTCCCGTGGCCCCTTGCCCCGCACGTCCACCACCACCGCCCGTCCCAAAAGTCGCTGCAGATCCGCCTCGTCGATCGCTGATCCGTCGGCGATAAAGTGCGACGGCGCATCGATGTGCGTGCCCGTGTGTGAGCCAAACGAAAGTGCGGTCACGTTGGACGAGTGTTCTTCGATGGTCCGTAGTTTGTACGTGGAAAAAGAAGGGTGTCCAGGCCAGACAGACATCCCTGTCGTGCTGAGCGTATGCGAGAGATCAACGATGCGGAACGCCATGGATGTGGTTTGATAACAAGGGAATGCTTGAAACTTGGTGTTTGGAGTGGATGGCCCATGTGACCGTCATAAGGGGCCCGAGTGTCAAGGTGCACCTAAACGCGGATCAGGCTAGAATCTAGATTGGTTCTTACTTGGTCCGGTTTAATGTACACCCGAGCTCGTTCAGCCACCGAGCTGACCTTGGACAGATATCTGTCATGCACAAGCAGATATACCTGGTCAATCATCATTATACTCGTAAAACCCTCTTCCGCTCTTTCTCCCCAACCACCGCGCATCCACCATCCGTTCGAGCAGCACCGAAGGCCGGTACTTTGAATCCGATGTGCCTGTATAGAGCGTCTGTTGTATCGCAAGACACGTATCCAGACCGATACTAAAAGCGTGTGAGCGACCGTTCACGCACGATCGCAAGACTCACAAGTCGGCTGAAAATAAATGATTAGAAATTGAACCGACAAGAGCAAAACATGACCGAGTCCTCACCAAGCTGGAGGGGACCCATCGGATGGGCCATCCCAAGTCTGAACGTCTTGTCAATGTCGTCCCGCGTCGCAACCCCCTACGACCAGAATACATCAGCTCCACCCTCGACATCACGATCACCATAAGAGCGACCTTTTCCAGACACATGATCGCCTCGTTTATAAACGGCATCAAGAGCGCATTCGACACGAAACCAGGAACGTCCTGTGACGTGGCAACCTCTACAAGCCGCGATCAGTCCACATAGCGAGAGAGCGGATCCTTGCCAACCTTTACCACACGCCTCAGCAAACGCACGCGCACGGTCGAGCGTGTCCTTGGACGTTTGCACCGCGGATATCAGCTCGACCAGTTTCTGCCACAACGCTCACATCCACGTCCTATAAAGACCAACACGACGCACCATCACCGGAACCGGATTAAAGAAATGCAGTCCTATAATGGAGCAAGTCCCACATCAGTTCCCAGTCCCCACCTCACCATTCTCCATGAACACACACGCACCGACAACCCGTCCGGCAATCCTCTTCCCCTCCTCCGACGCAGCAGACACCCCCTCAGGCACAACACCCCCTGCAATCTTCGTAATACTGATCGACGACGTATTCGTCGCCAAAATAGCACCCTCGTTCAGCGTCTCCCGCAGACCCCTGAACACCCGCCGTTTCAGCTCCAGGTTCTCCGAAACGGCCTCGACGACCATATCGACGTCGCGCATCCCTGCAAGTGTGTCGACGACGCGGATGCGGTCTTTGGCTTCGGCGGCTTCGGCGGGTGTGAGACGGCCCTTGGAGACGTCTTTGGCGAAGAGGGTCGAGAGGAACGAGTGCGAGTGCGTGAGTTGGGAAGGGGAAGTGTCATGGATCAGCACGGGGACTTTGGCACGGAGAGCAGAGACAAAGGCAATGCCGGTGCCCATCTGGCCAGCGCCGAGGACGCCCAATTGTCTGATGCCATGCGCGATGGACATGGTGGTAATGGAAAGAGTATCACGTGTGAATACAACGTATCGTGAAGACAAGCTAGGATTTGCTACATGTACACACCCACGACACGATGATATCAAACGCTAGACCAGCCAACTTTGATCATGCAGACCCTAGAATGCGAATATATATACCAGAAACGAGCGTCAAAAAGAAAAAAAAGATGTATCAAAGCGGCGTTGACAAAACGGAGGCACAAACGCGTCCATTCGCGTGAGAGAGACCGAAAACAACAAACGAGAGAGAGCAAAACGAGAACCAAGTAGAACGAACGGAGCACTGCGAGAAAAAAGAAATAAACGATGGTCGATGACGTGGGGTAGGCTGAATCGATACACAGTAATAGGGTAATAAGGATGAGAATAGTTATGTACGTGTAATGGAGGTGAGTTAGAGCCGAGTGCGACAGGAAGCGGAATGCGGGTGGATGGATGAGGACAGATCTAAGTGGAAGTGTTGCAAAGCGTGAATAGATGCGAGCATGTGCTGGTGAAATAATGTGCTGGTCCGTTGGCGGGAGATGCAGTACTGAAAGGATGAGTGAGCGCGCTCCCAGGAGGGACGATACGCGCATATATGCGCCAGGATCATCTTGGCGATGACTCGGAAAGGCGTGTGTGAGATGCTGATCACCGTATCAACTTTCCCCAATCCAGGACGCCCCCTCCCTTGTCGCTTCCACCTTCCCGTCGTGGGAAGGCATTCCAAAATCTGAGCGTCTCATCCCCGGCGCCAGTGACAATCGTCTCCCCATCAGGACTCATGGCGAGATACAGCACCCGATGTGTGTGTCCGGTTAGTGAGGCGACCTGAGAAAGCGAAGGATATCGCCATATGCATATTTGATTCTGAGCGGTCGTGCTGGAGAAGCCGTGCGTACTGACGAACTCGTGAGACGTATGCGACCAGATGAGATTGCACACCTGCCCGAATCGTCAGTCACGATATATGCGAACGAAAACTCGACATACCTGGCTCCCGGTATCCAGCTCGTTCAGCATCGTGCCAGTAAATGTATTCCAAAATCGAATGTGCTTGTCTTGCGTTCCACCACCCGTAGCGAGCACTCCCGAGACATGAGGATCCCAAGCGAGGGCCTTGACGGCCGCAGTGTGTTCGTGGAACTTCCACAGGGGAACATCCCCATCCCCTTCGCTACCACTATTCGACCTTGAACGGCGCGTCGAAGTGCCGATGCCGCCCCCAGGTCCAGATCCGGAAGAGTGCATAGAGGATGCGACGGAAGAAGCACGACGAGATCCACGGAGGTCCCATATACATACTTTGTTGTCGTTGCCTCCGCTAGCAAGGGCTGAACCCATCCCAGAGCCTCCGGGGCCTTGAGCGGGCGCACCTCCCGCGCTCGGGGCTCCGATCCCGCCATCAACCCCTGGTGCTCCAACGGCGATACCATTCCCACGTGGATTTCCAAAGCCCATTCCCAAGTCTCCACTCCACCGTAGTCCACAAACTTCCTGACGATGTCCTGCGCACTTTCTGAACGGTCTTCCCCCGCCGTCTTCACGGACGTCCCGGTGGTGGACCATGCGGTCTCTGCTTCCACTACTTAAAATATACCCATTCCAAGACAAAGCACCGATTCGTTGTGTATGCGCAGGCGCATATGTGCGCGTGAGAGTGAGTTTATGGGCGTCATAAATGTGTAGATGGCCAGAAAGCGTGCCTACTGCAAGCGACGTGCCCTGCGGAGACAAGAAACCAACGTCAGCAGATAAACGAGCCGAAAGTTGGATATGATCAAACCTTTTGCACCCATGCAACGGAACTGATCGTATCGCCAGGTCCGCTCAGGTCGCACAATTTGGAGACGGCAGCATTGTGCGCTGTCCATAGGTAGACGCAGCTACCTAAACCGACGCCGAGGACGTTGGTACTCGACCAATCGACGAGATTAAGGTAAAAGTCATCTGTAAGGTCTGGGGCGTCAAGGACCCTGTAGGGCGTCTTGCATACACTGCGAAGCTGGCGCCGTGGCGACTCGAGAAGTTGCCGCGACTCTGCACGCACGGGAGACATGGAATACGCTTCGTCGGTTGGTGTGTCGAGACGGCGCCCAGTGTTGGGTGTTGGAGAGGGAGAAGTATAATGGAATATGCGCCGACGTGTTGGAGTGGTGGGTACGATAGATGTGGACGGATGGGCGGGGCGTGTCGGTGATGCGGGTCGATGAGGAGAGGGCGGGGTCACCTCGCTGTGAAGAATCGAGTTAAATATGGCATTGGCTTGTTCTAGTGGCGAAGAATCGGGTGTAAGGGACCAGACCGATAGGGGTAAATGATCATCGTGTGCATGCCCAGTCAGATACGCAACAGAACGAGACGAGCGAGACTCACCCTTTATAGCATCTGACTCGGTCGGTATCGCGCGATGCTTTGACGGGGTCGATGGTCCACTGTCGTCCATGAGATGATAAGACGTTCGCATATCGCCCGTGTCCCTACTCGGCACGAAGCGATCGCCGTACTCTCTGTGCGCACGAGAGGGATGCTCGGGAGACTCTGGGCCGGGTGTGTCGCTCGCGCTGAGTTGTGAGTAACTGAGGGAAGGGATCGGAACGGGGGCAACCGCGGGTGGAGTGAGGACAAAGGCGGTATTTACGCGCTGCCTATTTCTGCGGGGGGTGTCGTCTTCGGTGTCTTGGTGTGCGGCGCGCAGTCGTTTGCCAAAGGGCGAGTTTTTGAGACCGGACATGGTGCTGGACGGGGTGGGGTAGGCGCGAGCTGGTTGAACGGCGGCGAGATAAGGAACGGTTCGACGAGGAGGACGAGGACGAGGAGAAGGTGCACGATCGGTGTATGTGAGCGCAGAGGATGTTGACTTGACCGACCCGACGCAGGGGCAAAGCGAGTCGCAGGAGAACGGGAAACCCAACGACGCGTCGATTACCTAACACCCCCGGCGCACTTTTTTTCAACCAGCGACGAGTCACAAATCGGACAAAAAATGCACGAGATGGAGTGAGACGCGCGCGAAAACGAGAGAAAGACACGCACAGACAACAGAGCGAACACTCTAAACATCACACAGGCCCAGTTATCAACCGGGCCAGTCCCTTGAACGAGTGCACCCCGAGTGCGGTCCACCCCGATCATTCGAGCGGAGTCTAAACGCAACTCCGGCGCAGCCACCGCGTTACTAAGACGCGTCGTCGTCGTGGTCATCGTCGTGGATACTACTGGTGTCGGGGAGAGCGAGGACGAGTCGAGGATAGCGGTCGCTCCTCGATACCTGCTCGTGCGCGCCGGATACCGTATAGCGAGTGGGAATGTGAGCAGTCCGCGGCAGAGGTGTATCCATCGACCAGGGTGGCCAGTAACGATTTTGTAGCATCCGCGTCTACCAGATGGCGAAAGCACGGTAATGGACTGTGATAAAGGGACGGCTAGCGGGCATATTAACGTGCAAGCCCTTCCCACTCGTGGCCGATTGACAAACGGCGAAACGGTGCCAGGCCCCGTCAAGTTGTCAGCCGATCTCAGAGCACGGCCCAAATTCATCATCACAACCATCGATTAACTTAATCAATCAGCGCTACGCCCAGCCTAGATTTGTCCAACGTATATCGACAAATACTGTACCATTGAGTGCCAGGGCCAGGAGATTCCTAGCCCCAATTACCACATCCTCCTTCGTACAACTTCGTACAACTGCGAGGGCAGTATGGCAGGCATGCCTATGACCAGCATGACAGCGCTACCATGGCTTCTATTCAAACGGTCGCCTGTATCAGTTCTTCCAACTGTACATCCAGGTCCGGTATCCTTGGTTCGAAATGACAAGGGAAGGGCAGCGGATACCTGGCAATCAATATCGTAAACAGCCACCGACAATCAAACGACAGGAGCACGTACGTCGTAAGCCCCGGCGCCCACTTGGGCTCAAACGGCACTTCGTTTCCGTGTTCGTCCTTGGGTAACGACACTTTCCAAAGCGCAAGTACCGTTGCGACCATACACCACACAGACATTTCCGCAAAGTATTTCCCTACACAGGCCCGCCGACCAAATCCATATGCAATGTTGTGGACATTGTCCAATGTGAGGGTGCCATCTGGATGGAGGAAGCGCTCTGGGACAAACTCGAAAGGTTTCACGTATTTCGATTCGTCGTGTGCCATACCCCTACATAACGAAGGCTGTGATTGGCGCCGAGCATCTACGAGAAAATCCGATCGACGCACCAGAGATTCGTTATGACCATCGCCCCTGTACAGAAAAGATCCTTCAAATCGCGATCATGTATTAAAGAGCGTGCGTCGTACCCTTTGGGATGTAATATCCATCGTAAACGTCATCGTTCACAACAGAATGAGGAATGGCTACACATGGCTTAGCTCAGTTTGCAAATCATTAATTTCACGACTCACAAAGGGGCAACGCAGGACTCCATCTCAACGTTTCACGGATGATCGCATCTATGTACGGTAGCGACGATCTCTCGGCAAACGTCGGGAGCCTCTCCTTGCCGATCACCAGATTTATCTGGGCGTACGCCTTTTCCTGGACCTCCGGGTGGAGGACCATCGCAAGGAGGAACGTCGTAAGAGTAGCGTTCGACTGTATCTGGATAAGACAATAGATCGAGTCGGACATATGGGGCAACACGCACCGTTTCCGATGCCGCTGCGGTTGTTCGGGTGAGGTGTGAAGACAGATGCATCACAGATGACCAACGAACCTGCGAAACCAGTCGCTGCAGCATCTTTAAGGGCTTGCGTCCACGCAGCTCCAGCATCCGCCCTACCCTCCTCTCGCAGACCATCGAACACCATGGCGGGTGAAGTGCTCCCCTCGTTCTGGTCCGGGAGTCAGAAAGACTCTGCCTCATATGGACATTTACCGACCATTCTTCGCAACGCGTGTGCAAAGGGAATTTCTAGCCAATCTTTGGTCCACTGCCTGCATATAGCCGCCCTTTTCTTGATGCTCATACCCGGGAACCATGATGGGATGTTCAAAACTGAGCGCTTGTCAGCTTTTCTCAGGACCGCTTCAGATGCCTACGCTTACTCATCGGAAGGGCACACAGAATCCCTGCTGCTTCCGGTGTGTTTACTACCGCTATCAGTTTGCACACCCTCCCGATGATGTCAACCATATAGTCATCAGGGGATGTCGGATCGTAGTCGTAGACCGCGCTGATGATAACGGACGACGCAAACCTATCAGATCGGTGTAAAGTCAGACAACAGCAAGTGTACCATAATCGTTGTGACCCACAAGTGGATATGCTCGAAAACGTCATCTGGTGAGGATAGAATTCTCTGAGCAAGCTCATGGGCTTTGCGCTGTTGCATCGGAATGAATCTCGATGCGGATTCGGCCTTGAAGGTCTGATGGAAGAATCGACGTTGGAGACGCCATCTGTCTCCATAGGGCATGAGAACTGTGTTGAAGTCTATTCCGAACCTCGAAAACGCGATTAGACTTATTACACCAAAAAGCAAGCAAGCGATGGCATACAATTCATTGGTGACGAGGTGAGGTCTATCGGAGTAGTTGCTCGAACGGTCCTCCAAGAGAGCCTTCGCTATCTTCTCAGAGTTGATGATGATGACGTCTCGGTCGAAAATGCGAGAATACACGAGGTCACCTTAAAACCACACCCATTTTAGGGACGACCTAATCGGCATGGGATCTATGGAGGAACGTACCATGTTCCTTTGACCACTCGGCGTAGGTCAACCACGGCGCGGCGGCGTTGATGGCATGAATGTTTCCTATGATAGGGAGTGGTGGAGGGCCCGGGGGTAGCGGATACGGAAGTGACCGAGCTTTCTTGGGCCGTCGACGGATGGCATCGACTGCAACGACCCCAGCGAATGCGACCGCGCACAGCGTAGCCCAGTTTTGCGACATGGTCGGTTCCAAGAGCACAGGCTGTCAAGCAAGCGGGTTTTTCAAGCGAACCGGAAATGCCATTCCCAGGCGACCTCTCTCCGATCTCTCATGCCGCCAAGTCTCCGTCGCTGAATCAGTGATAAGTGTAACACGTTCCGTCAAAGCATTGAGTCGGGATGGTCCGACCGCGAGCGACCCCAGTTTTGTCGCTTACCTGGTGCATGCGGCATGGCCTTGCGAATGCCACCGGCGTAAACGCTACCGCGGGTGTAATTGAAGAAAAAAACTCGCCACAATTTGAAGGTGCCGGTGGGTCACGAGTCGGCGCTGAGGGCGACAGCAACAATGCGACATTTGAGCACGTCGCACTCCTAGCCTCATCAAGACCAGCTCTGATCCAGTCACGTTGAACCTGCTAGTATAACCACGGACGTGCCAGACACAAGCCAACCGAATATCTACGCTCAGGGTGAATAGATGCACGTGACATTGCGCTGTCAAGCCAGGTCAGGGCCGATCCCTTCCCTACATTTGGTCTGTCTCGGGTATTCTTTGTTCTCTTCATAAACGGTGAAAGACTCCGGAGTCCAGTCATGAGACACCGCGACGGTTGGGCCCCAAAACGTTGCAAGGTCCCAGGCGACCTTGAATACAAAGACCGCGACCCCAGGGAACGCTTCGGTGGATCCGAACTAGAGTAGATCAGTGTCAGCGATGAGGAGTGAGAGCGGCGGCGTGCAACAAAACACGACAAGGAGAAGCAGGGAAATAGGACAACGTTGCCCTCGGATCCGCCTTTGCCTACGGACAGCACGATGATCAAAAGCTACAAATGCGAGTGTGAGTCTGTGCACGAGCCAGACTCACGGAGATGAGCAGGGTTGCGAGGTTTGAAGCAATTCATTCCAGAAAGTTGTCGTAAGTACAAGCTCGAGCGTGGAACTGCCCAAGCGGGATTAATTGACCAAGGATTACAAATGTTGTGCATTTGCCGCCGGGGCGCCGGGACGCTCGACAGCCGGACCACCTTCATCATTACGTCTACGGTTGCCACCGTCTCCTTTGGGCAGAATAGTGCCTGTATATCCCCCACACCGAACCCAAAGGTAGAAGAGTGGACGCACAAGGCCAGGGAGGAGTCATGGGCATTCATGACCGCTTAGGGGCCATCTTTGCTTTCAACACGGTGCCCACAACCGTCCTCTTGGTGCTCGTTTATGCGGCAATATTCACCAGCGTACTCGTCACGGACAATCTCCCGTCGGTTCCAAGAGACACGCGGGGACTGGACCTGGACCAAGCTTGGTGGGATCTTCACCAGGTAAAAACCCCCTTATCGTCTATGCTAGCACATGCCGACCTTGCTTCCAAAGGTGTCTGCTAGACCCCACCCCTTCAACTCCCATGCCAATGACCTCGTTCGTGACTTTATCCTTGAACGCATTGGAGGCATAGCTTCGCAACATCCCCACGTTACGATCGATTACGATGTCACTTCGAATGCATCGTGGGCCACGGCGCGCGCGGTCTACCAAGAAGGAAACAACATTCTCGTTAGAATAGAGGGCACCGACCCCGCGTATCGCGAATCTGGGGGATATCTGCTGTCTGCTCACTATGATTCGGTCTCCACTGCACCCGGCACGACCGACGACTCCATGGGGGTCGTCACAGCAATGCAAATGGTGGAATACTTTGCGAAGCATCGACCAAAGAGGACGATCGTATTTAATATCAACAACAATGAAGAATCCGGGCTCAACGGAGCGCACGCGTATGTCTGTCTTTGGCTGCAATCCGAGATGAAATTCATATTCTTTGCAAGTTTCTTAGAGCACCCTTGGGCTAACATTAGTGATGTTTTTCTAAATCTTGAAGGGGCTGCTGCAGGAGGGTAAGTCTGGTGGTCCGTTGACATCGACCCGCCATTGATAGCCTCATCCAGTCGGCCAGTGATGTTCCGGGCCACAAATATTGCACCACTCTTTTCCTGGACGGGCAAACACGTCCCGCATCCGCATGCAAACGTGCTTTTTGCAGACGCATTTTCGCGTGGCGTCGTCCGTTCCGCGACCGACTATTCGGTTTATGAACACGCAGGCTTGGACGGTCTCGACTTTGCCTTTTACAAGGGCAGGAGTCGCTATCACACATGGTATGACTCGATATCAGGCATGGAAGGGGGTAAAGAGGCCCTCTGGGCGATGGTCGAGGCTGCTCATGGTGCCAGTCTGGCTTTTGCGAATGATGATACAGTTCATGTTGAACCCCTCTCCCGACAAGAAAGACCGGTTTATTTTGAGCGTGAGCGCGCCATAGTCTTCCTTATATGCCGAGGTTCTCATAGTGCTGGTCAGTATTTGGTGCTGCTCTGGTGATTTTTTCGCTGGAGGCATTGTTCATCACGAATGTCGTTTTACTCTCCACTGGTCCCATCCTTCTTCTGCTCCTCGCGTATTCAAAGCACAGTGTCCGCCTAAGTAGGAGGATTCGCTCTCGCTCTTTTGCTCACCCTCAAGGAGAAGCTGTTCGAGAGAATGCTGCATACGGCGAACGAGCATTGGCAACATTGAAGAGATTTGGCGTAGGATTCTGGAACTCAACCAAGTTCTGGGTGGCTTTGGCGATCAGCATTGGTCTCCAGGCAGCTCTGATCGCTGGCTATGTCAATTTGAATCCTTTTGTAAGATGGTCTTTCGTTCTCAATGATAGATCTCTCATGCGAATAATTCAGGTCATTCATTCTCACCCATTCCTGGTGTTTACGTCCGTTCTGTCATTGGCCTATCTGTCAACTGTCCTGGTGATTTCCTTCCCTTGCAACATTCGCAGTGTCGTACTAGCCCCAGAGGAACAGAAGCTCTTGATCCTCTTGCAAATTTATGGCTTCACATGGGTATTGCTCGTCCTCTCCACGGTTGTGTTACGCAGCGCCGAGATTGGCAGCACCTACTTTATCACCGCCTGGAACATCTGTGCCCTCCTTGGATGTGTTGTGGGTCTGGTTGAAGCGACGACGAGAGTGCATGATTCCGAGGCGGAAGACGAGGATGAGAATGAGAATGAGAGCCATCCCTACGCCAGTGGTGTCCACTACCAGGCCATCGGCACCGAGGAGGATGCGAACGGACAACAGTCGTCAACCAGGATCGTGGAAGATTCCGAACCTACGGAGACTACGCCCCTTGTCCAGCGGGAGCACCTGCATCCCCCTCCACCTCCCCCAAGCGAAGGACAGGGTGCCATCGGATGGTGGATCTTGCAATTGTTGTTGGTGGTCCCTCTTCCCGTCATCTTGGTGTTCCACATTGCCGTCGTGCTCCTGGGTGCAGTGAATCAGACTCTGACGGATGGGAACAGTCCTGCCTTGAGTAAGTCTATGGTGTCGCGTTGTTCACGCCCGTCCCGCTCACATCACTCTTTCAACGCTCCAGCCTACAGCGCCATATCTCTGGTGGCTCTCCTGCTAATTTTACCCATGTCTCCATTCAGCATCAGGGTCCATCGATGGCTCACACTTCTTGTGCTCGCCATCTTCGCCCTTTCGACCACATATACTTGGGTCGCGTTCCCGTTCTCGTCGAAAGCACCGCTCAAAATATACTTCGCACAAACTGTTAACTTGCCTGCTTCGGGCACAGGGGTCGAACACGCAACGACGGCTCTCACAGGACCCAAACAATTCCTGACGCGCTATCTCCTTCCAGAGCTCCCTTCCGCGTTTGGCCAGTCCGTGAGGTGTTACGATGCCCCAGACAAAGTTGGCCTACAGACATGCGCATGGGGGGTCGGCGGAGCGATGCTGCCCTCGCCTGGAGGAAATAGCACCTCTTGCGATGGCATTGCCAACCCATGGGTGTCCTACTCCCTGCGTCGCACGGGCCCAAACAGCGCACGGATCGATGTCCAGGGTCTCAACACGCGGTTCTGCACCCTCGATTTTACCAACCGCCGTATTTCCAAGTTCAACGTCGTCGGCGACGGGAACAAGGGCCTTCAGAAAGGGTACGACGTTCCCGAGCAGGGTCTCCGTCAAATTCAGCTTTGGAGCCGCCATTTCGGGAAACGGTTCGAGGTGGCGGTGGAGTGGAAGGATGGGGAGGGTAGCGAGGCAGCTGACAAGCTGCGGGGACGAGTGAGCTGCGGCTGGGACGAGTACGAGCGTGCAACGGTTGGGGGAGGTCGGTCTGGGGGTCAGATTCCTTCTTTGGAGGAAGTCATTCAGTTTTTGCCAGAGTGGGCTGTGGTGTCCAAGTCGACCTCTGCTCTTTTCAGTGCCGGGAGGTCATTCTCGCTCTGATCGTCGACAGTTAATGTTTGCGCCATGCTGACTGGGTTTGTACCGTATACGTGTTACTTACTGTCTTGGTCCAAAAGTACTAATTTGAAGATCCTAGTGTTCGCTTTGTGGTGTACCAGTCAGCACTTTGCGGCATTCGACGTCCGACCAAACCCGAGACATCAGAGGGGCTACAGACATGTGAGCTAGATCAGCTGGCAGCGATATATAGTTCCTGACTACGCCCATTTACCGTTCTCAGATTTCACATGGTCATGGTGATTAGCAATGGTGTATCACCTTGGGATCCGCGTTGGATCCTGTAGGAGCTCGAGTCCGATGCGGTTGCGCAAACAAAGAGCTTGAGGTAACTTTTCTCGTCTGGGGAGGACTTTGTGACACTGCCCGAACGTCCTAAAACGGCTTGAGGAGGTTGTTCGGGTAATATACGAGCCGGAAGCGAACGGGGTTGAAGTTGGAGATTCACCACGATGGAGTTTTTCGCTCTGTGTTTCCTGTCCATCGTCCAGTTGCTATTGTGCACTGTCATCCGAGCCTCTTCCCCTCAGACTGCTCACAGTATCACGGACCTGTGCTACGACATCCCTTTACCTGATATTCCTGTGTCATCTGCAAACCGGACGGTGCCATGGGGCCAACCGACGATCCGATATCCCAATGGAACAACATGCTGTTCCTCACTCGACCAAGTTCGGAGCGCGCTCGATGAAATAGGTGCTCAACTGCTACAGCTCTTGTCAACGAGGTATCGTCATTGGAAAGTCAACGAACGGACGATTCGATTCTGATATAACTTAGGACAGCATATGTCAGGGAAGCAACGCGCTTCAAGAGCACGGAAGAGAGTATCAATGACCCGTCACGAAACGCACAGGTTATACAAGGAGCAATCGACGATGCACCTGCTGTTCATCTCCCCAAAATTGTCGCGCAGATGGTGTTCGAGAGCATCATCAATTCCAGTGTACTCTTCGAAGATTGCATCGTATGTGATCAAACCAAAGTTGTCGGATCAATGGTCGCTAAAGTAATGCTCAGTTCAACACGTACAACTTCACGGGCTCAGTTGATTGGTAGGGAGGTGGTACGTACACAGAATGTCAATTTTCGTGTACGTAAACGTGTAGAGAGGCCCAGGTAGTGGTCATTATGCAGTACAGTGGCATTGCAAGGCGAGATATTGTACATCCAGGTGGACCGGCCCTAATAGTGATAGTAGCTCGAGGTGTGGTTGATCGCTCATAACTGGGGCACATTGCACTAGACACTCTGTGACTCGGCCGCCGTGGTATACAAATGATCGGTTTTGATGTACCGTTCGATCTCAGCGGTTGTGATTCTAACGAGCCTAGAAAGGCTTGATTCCAACCCATAACCACTCATCGCTGGCATGCCATCAATTCAATGATAAATGAGGAAAGCGCAAAGTGGTACACACTAGAAACGGCTAAGCATGGTATGATGCTCCCTGCTACTTGTAGGAGGGGTTCCATGCAGTAGTCATTAAGAAACTTGGTTCTTCGTGCTTCTATGTATGGTTGCACTCCCTCGATGGTCGTGAACTGAGCACCTTCAGTACGTGCATTCATAATCAGCAAGTGGTCCAGCAGGTCGAGCTGCGTTGGTACGACCATGACTGGAACTGATGTCTTCAGACACCAACAAGTCACGAATCATTGGTTTCACGTACCATCGCCCAAAATTTCCTTTCTGTTTCGTAGGAATGCCTCTGTATCATCTTCAAGAAATTGCCCCTTGGCATATGGTACTGCGGCACACACCCTGGAGTTCTGCTCAGTCACGTTCTGGTTGTTATATGTCGCCTTACCAAACGGCGTGCAGTCTATCCACCAAGTTCTCCTTTGTTCGTCGATCTTCGATGAAACGTTTTACTTCATCCAAATTACTGCTTTCTCCATCCTCGAATCCTAAGCTGTCATGGAGAACGAAAGGCATCTTATTCGCAGCAACGAATTCATTTCCAATGATTGCTTGTCCTCGCCGTATATCAGAAATATCCTAGGGGCATGTTTGCGGATGGGGCTGTTGTAAGGCAGAGTAGACTCACCACATCTTCGACCCCAAATATTGTTCGAATTAGGGAAGACCTTCCAGCACCGCTCTGAGGATTTGGCCGTCAGTGTGCCATTTATTGTCAGGCATCCGGAAAGACAAAGTACATTTCCTATGACCAATACTCGGAAGCTTCAAGCGATCAGCTTGGCGTAACGACTAACAGTTAAAGCGCTCACCGCGGACACACACGAAGGATTCCACTGCCCACAGTGGGGAAGGCCAGCCCCAGGGGAGGTAGAGAAATCCCAAACGTGACTTCGATGTTCTTGTGTAACTTGAGCGATAATACTGTCCAACGACAACATGAAATTCATTCAATACAGAGCATGTTATAGCTCACTTTGGTTCCCATCTCCATCGTCCTGCGCTCTGGTCGTGACTTCACTCAGTTCCGTGGTGGTACAGAGAGTATGTGTTCCTTTCCACCGTGATGGGTACTGTACCGACACGGACAGCCGGTCCTGTGTTGACAGTTCACTGAAATAAACAATGAAAAAAAATTAGGTTTCAAAAATCTGTGCAACTGCTACCTCACACTACGGGATCGAGCACCTCCTTGTGTTCATGACCAGGGGATACTTGTACAGGAAGCTCCTTTTTAAAGTTTCCAGTTTCAGTTTGCATTGTGATGTGATCTACAGGCCTGCCTAATGCCTCTCGAACGCTCAAAGTGACACCTATAATTTATCGACAGAAAAGTCGTCAGCGTTGAACGAATTGGATAGACAAGATCGGGAGGTTACTTGATATGTAGACAGAGTCCTCAGACATTGCGCTGTCGATGGGTTGGTCACTGATCGGATGTGGCAGGAGGTGTTCAGCAGCTTCAGCCCACCGGAAAGGTCCAAGAGAAGTTGATCGGTAATAGCGCAATTCGGTCAGATCCGTATTGCTTGTATATATATATAACCTAGTCTGGTACCAGACTAACGTACAACCAGCCTTCGCATCATGAACTTCCCGTCGGTTGGCAACCTTTTTCCTCTTATCTGTGGCCTCACTTACCCGTGCAAGCGTACCACAAGCACGGTCGGGAGGCCGAGTCACGAATTCTCGGACATAGGAGCATCATCGCACATAAAGTGAGTATCAAGTCACTTTCATGAAGTATTGAGAGGTTGGCAGCAGAGGGCACATCTACTCGTGTAAACTGGTCCACAAAGCATCTAAAAGTACACTATATACCAATATAGGGCACCACGGTCATCCCGACACCGACCTCCCGTTCAAGGTAGGTTCAACCATTTTTGAACAAGAGCGGTGAAGTTGGGGGTTCCGAGGCCCGTGACAGGGTCCCAGCCCTTGCTCGTGTTGAAGCCAAGCGTGCCACAACCAGGGTTAGTACCGTTGGTGATATCGTGGAACGCGTCAGAAAAGCTAGCAGTGTATATCTGTCACAAAGCATCAGTGGGGGCGTTCGAATTTGATCGAATGAGGAATGCGCCTACGGTTGGGTTGATGAAGCCGATGGGCCCCTTGCCCTGCGCGATCCGTGCGTCATTCACCATCGTCAGTATGGCTCCCACGACAGGCGTGGAAGCTGAAGTGCCATACACAAGGATGAACTTGTTGTCCATCTGACAATGTACAAGTTACCAAGGGAGCGTTGTGACAGATGATACTACTTCGCCTACCGCAATGACGTAGTTGGCGCCGTTTGCAGAGATATCAGGGAATGCACGAGACTAAACAGTCAAATGGATGGTGAGCGAGACGGACGAAGAGGACATCAAGGCGCTTACCTTCCCGGTAGAGTTCCAGATACTGGCGGGGTACGATGGAGGATTGTTTGTCAAATACGAAGTGACGGCAGTCTGTTGGTAATCTGGCATTGCAAAATAGTTGCTGAACCCGCCACCAGAGTGAACGAATTGTTCACATGCGGACTCGCTATCAGACACAGTCATTCCGGGACTGACTTGCGTTGCACCGACCGAGGTGACGTAGGGACAGGTGCTGGGGAAACTAGGGTTGAAAATCTTCCCATCCGTTGTTTCAGAACCTGAAGAGGTTACACCCATAAGGTCGTGTTCTTTCATAAAGGAAATAAAAATACCATCTGGGTTTAGACAGTAATCACTGTTACCTGCAACGCCATAGTCGCCTGAACCAAACAGAAAGGTAACACCCATGAGACCAAGTTTAGCATACTCGGTGCACTGGCGTGATGCATAAGCAACTGTCAAGTCGGCCTCGTTTGCCGCGTAGGATGTGGAAATCACATAGGCTGGTTTGACAGTGCCGCAAGCATCGGGACCTGGTCAGAGGACAGAGTGAATTTGAGAAGGCATGAATGACGCTATTCTGACCATTGTATCCACCAGATCGGGTATCCGGATAAATCCCATCCTGAGTCGGGTCATCACCACCCTCGAAAGTGCAATAGGAACCATCGATCGCATCAAGGAAGTTGTTGA
>JBBPLN010000590.1:0-16719 GCA_038089815.1 Sutorius eximius | reverse complement strand
CGATAACATTCCTTTCACTAGATGAGGCCAAGAAACTACACGAGACCCACGCAACCGAGATACATGACCTTCTTAATCAACTAGCTGCCCAGGGGGTGCAAAAAGCCTCTATGGATGAGTTGATGATCGCTTCCGAACGCGATGCTGAGCGCGACCGACTTGATCGCATCAAGAAAGAGCTTGAAGATGAACGCGAGAAGTTCATCCAAGCAGCCGTGAGGCTTGGCAAAGAGAAATCTGCCTTCGAGGTAAGACGCGTTGACTTGCTTCCCATAATCCTGTCTCTCATTCTCGCGTTCAGAGCGAGAGGATCAAGTTCTTGGAAGAAAAGCGATCATGGCAAGTCCAACAAATGCTCTCAGAGCGCACTCCCAACGTTGCTCCGGAAGTACCGCCCACCGGCGTACCCCCATCCCCCGGTTTGGCTGCCCATCTTCCTGACGTGAAGACCTCACCCCGCAAGTCCCCTCGCAAGCAGAAGGTCGTAGGCAAATCGGGAAACAGTCGCAAAACGCGTGTATCCCGCCGTTCTTCCATCTTCTCCATTCCGCCTCCCACCAATGTTGAACCTGCGTACGAGACGGAGGTGATCCCCATCGTAGTCCCTGCGCCAGCACAACACACGAACAATAAATCATCCGCGTTGACCAAGTCCATCCTTCCAACGTCCTTCGTTCTCCCAGCTCCCTCACCGAGGACATCGTTCCCCCCGCCCGACCCGCTCCTCGGACTCTTGGACGGTCACGTCCCCGAAAGCGATCCAGACCCCGCTGAAGACCCGCCATCACCTTCCTCTCCCCCATATCCAACCGTACCAAACCCCATCCCGACGATCGTCGAGCCCGCACCCGCACCCGCGCCCATGCAAAATCTGGCACCACCGCCTGCCCTAGCCGCACCCCGCACCCCACCTCCCTTCCGACGTCCATTCCCCATGGCAAAACCACTGGCACCTCATATGACGCACGCATATTCGCCCGTAAAACCCAGCCCGCTCAGCCGCATCCTCATGCTCGCAGACTCGCCCGAGAGCCCCGAATCCGACCCGCAACTCAGGTCAGACGGCGAGCGCATTACCACGCCGCCGGGCCACCCTACACTTGCTGCGGCAGTGGCCCCCACGGAAGATGATGATAGTCCACTCAGGGAGAAGACTGAGCGGAATGTCGTACCGGCGAAAAAAGACAAGGTTGCCAAGACGGATACGAAGAAACGGACGTCCAAGGAGAGGAGCAAGGGAAGGGAAGAACCTGCCGCGGGTAAACCCAAGACAGTCGGTACGGGGGAGAAGGAGAACCGGGATAAACACTCTCGGAGGGGTTCACCGCCGATGCTAGGCGCTCCCCCGACGAAACCGCCGGGTACCTCCACGAGTAAACCCGAGGTACAGACCAAGCCTACGACCAAGATGCAAGTAAAACAACCAGTCGGGAGAGGTGGCGCGCGGAGAGTACCTATCGGGAGCATGGAGGCAGCACCCTTACCTGGATGGCGAGGTTGATCGACGCTGTGTATGTATTGTATGCTTACACTTTCTACATAATTGTACAAGATACCCCTGCGATATGATTGTTTCGTCGACTGCAGTTCGTCTCGCTAGGCATCGCGTCCCCGAGGGATCAAGAATGAACCGAAATAATTGTCCACGTCGGCGATGTCGGTCGAACGAGCGATCGTCCCCACGTATCCATCCGGCCGAATGACCACGAGCGTAATCTGGTTCGGGTCGATGCCAAATTTCTCATATGCACCTCCGCCTTTGTTCCCTGTCACATCTGTATCATCCAGAAGCACCCTGCGACGGGTCAGGGATCAACCGGCCGATGACACCGATGGGAAGAGAGTGCTCACTTTGACCAGTGGGGACGGAGGAGCGCGGGGACGAGCAAGTAATTTATGTCATCCTTCTTCCCCGCGGCGATCGTGATAATGTCGAATACGGTCGAGACGTTTCCATCGGCACTGTATTTACACAGGAGACTCGACGGCTTGCCCAGTTCCCCCGCAAGCGCGTTCAGCTCGGTGACCCGCGCCTTAGTCAGGTTCCCCACGAAGAACAGCAACTTGAAGCGAACGTCCGCGGGGAGGAGATCCTGTATTTCGACCGGGCGCGTGTCGGCAGCGCGAACAAAAATTTGTGGGAGCATTCGTTGCCCAATGACGAGATTCTTGGCGCATGTCTGGTGTTTGGGATCCACAATCGCAGATGGAGAATAGTGAACTCCGATACCGCTCGTAAATCCTCCGAATGTCTGGAACGCACTGATAAACGAGTTGGTGAGGGAAAAGATTCGCCGATAGCCGGAGCACCGTGTGCATGACACTAACCGCAGGAATGACTCGTGGGATATACCATCTTGATTCTCCGCTGTCCTCGGCTTTCCGGAGAACAAGGTTGCGAACTCCTTATCAAAGTTTATTAAGTCTTGTGCATATTTTCTGCGCTCGTGTTCGTACTGAGATGGTAGGGTATAATAGGTCCCAAAAGGTAAGCTGGCGTATCACTCACAGTCTTCAAGAGGGATGGGCTGGACCATCCTCTCAGAACCTGTGCGAGCTTCCACGCTTACCAGTCCTCAGCTCACGCCGAACAACGTGGGGACATGCATACCGAGATTATGGGTATCGTTCATGCTGGCGTTCATGCCCTGGCCTTAACCATGGAAAATTGACGCCACAGTTCTAGATGGTAGAGAAATCTTCTCACCAGCCTTTGGAGAGTGGGTATGACACGCGTCACCGGCAATGAAAACGCGGTCATTGACGGAGTAACTGGACGCCACACGCTGGCCAACTAGCAGGTAGCTCTCACGTTAAAACAATCGCAAGTGGGAAGAGAAAGGACACACTAATGTAAATTGTCCACCATTCGACGGCTTTCGAATGGGCCAACTCGTATGGGTGCAATATCTTTCTGCAGACCTACCGGCGCTAATGAGTCGTATGACAAAATTCACCATGCCGAGATCCTCACCGAGATGAGCTTCTCCGGATTCACCCTCTTCTTGTCAAGTCTTCCGGTCGACGGATCAACGACATCCTCGTCCGATAGCTGGATGTACAAACGGACAGTGTCACCTTCACGTGGAATGACCATGCAGGAGCCGGTCGTTGAGTGGATAGCGGTGCGATTGCGAATATCCGGAAAGTCGGTTTCGGGTATCATGTCGACAACGCCCCAGATGTAGTCTGTCCGACTCGGCTAAGCATACAGCAGAAGTACACGATAAGTCTCGTCGGATTACCAGTTTGTTTTCCGTTCATCTCGATTCCTAGAGTTTTTCGGACCCATGAATGCGCTCCTACAGATCGGATATCGGTGCGAGATCTACATGTAAGATAAGAGTGACTAACCGTCTGCGCCAACAACGAATTTGGCATGTACGATTTCCGTCTTATTTCCGTCGCCAATCGCATCTAGATGTTTTACAGTGACCTATAGTGATCACCGTTTGTGAACTAAAGAATAGGCAAACGTGTTAGAGTTCACCTTCACTGCGTACGACGAAGGGCTCGACAGTTCATCTACGTCTTCCGAAATCTCGATTGCGGTGGGTCGTCTTGGGCGTTCGACTTGTGCACCATAGGCTCTCATCGAATCAAGGAAAATATCTTCTATTGCTCCTTGGTGGAGGGTAATCTGGGGGCCCGCTCGTGGATCAACACAAGAGAATATGGACTGCGAGTATCACACCTCAAACGGATAACGTGCAGTCGGCGCGGTGACATCGGGAGCGCGTCCTGTGCACTTCAGGAAGGGTCCTTCATAAGAGAAATACTCCAAGGCGGACAGTGACTCATACCTCGATTCCTCCATTAGGACCAGGGTTGTAGAATGCCTTGAACCATCAAGCTTGTAAGACGCAGCCTTGGTGATCAAGCAGACCTTGACATACACACATGTGCATCTGGTTTCCCTCTCGGATCAAGCGCTCAGCAAGCCCGTAGCTCTGTCGTGCAAATTCGAGACATGACAAAAGACGCCGGGAATGATGGAAGCCTATACCTGCAGAACTTCGATTGTCCTTGGTTGTATACCGTCCGCTTGACCAGCTGTGACCTTTATCGGGCTAGAGTCAACCATCACTTGGTCACTTTGGGTCACGGCCACGTCGAACATGATCCGCACCGTTCATCGATGATCCTCACGTCCACGCCCGCCGTCGCGAGTGCGTTGGCACACATCACTCCGGCAGGGCCAGCTCCAATGATCAAGACATCGACGCAACTTTCGAGAGGCATGGTGGTGGACGTGGAGAAACGGTCTTTCAAAGAATTGGCGCGCGTCCCGGATCATGAGGGGCCTCTTGTATGCATCGCTTTATTACCAGTTACCGAGCGATCTGGTGAGACAGATCAAATTCATGTGTTCACGTCTATGCAGCCGTACGAATGGTAAAACGCGTCGCAGGTTTTAGAAACACGTATTGCGAAACAAACTGTTGCTACCATAGAGTATCGCTCTGCGGCGCAGCGGGCACAGAGGGGATCGCAACCAGACCTGAGCCAGACGCTTCTGGCTAAGATGAGTTGGATCTGGATGTGGATGCATATTTATACTCCGAATCGGAGATTCACGTTCCGCACGAATAAACGGATACAGTATTCCCCTGTTCTGGTCCCGTCTCGTTCAAACACGCGCAACGAATGGTTTTGACAGGTGGCGCAGATAATCATAAAAATGTCGGTCCATGATGAGAAGTTATCGACAGGAACCTGCTTTGCAGAGCGTTTCAGATCAGAGAACCCAGCACCGTCTGTCGTTGTCACCGAAGTTACTGGGGGGAAGCTGCAGGTGAAACTGTACGCATGCGCGATACCGTCTCATAATGGGTGAAACTCTAGTGTATAATACATGCCCTCATACCCTCATGAATTGTGCGAAATAATCATTCAGATCAGAAACACCATCCAAAGGCACGATCGTGCCGATGTATCCGTCTGGCCGAACCACCACGATTGCACCTTCATCAGCTACCCCATAGTTTGCGTAGCCCCGTCCACCATTGGCGCCCGTAACGGCTACATCGTCAATCAAGATCCTGCAATGCATGTCAATGCAGTCCATGTCCGAATCAACCCCCACTCACTTGGACCAGTGTGGTCTCAGCAACGACGGGATGCTCTGAAAGTTGAACACTTCCTTCTTCCCCTTGCTGATCGTGATTATATCAAACCTAGGGTTCGAAGGAGTTGTCGGGGCATATCTTGTTAAAAAGCTCTCTGGTTGCTGCAGGTCCTTCACCATCGAGTCAATCCTTTGCCGTTGTAGTGAATCATCGAAGTCCCCGATGAACACTACGATCTTGTAGCGGAAATTGGATGGAAGAAGGTCCTGGAGCTCGTATGGAAGTCCATCGGCCCCTCGAAGGAATATTTGCGGGGGGAATCGTTCGCCGATGGTGAGGTTGCTAGCCAACTGTTGATGTCCGTCGGCAACGACGACGGATGGAGTATAGTGTACTCCAATGCCACTAGTGAACCCTCCAAAGGTCTGGAACGCTCTATCGGGCATGGTTAGACGATCTCGGGTAAACTGGGGTTGAACTCACTTCAGGAATTCGTCGTGAGAAACGCCGCCGACATTGTTACCAGTCATGGGTTTTCCCGAGAAGAGGGTTGACCATATTTTGTCAAAGGCAATAAGATCTTGTGCATACTTGCGGCGCTCCGATTCGTACTACACGATAGGAGATTTTGGACACTCATCACATATACCGTAGCGGTGACTTACGGTTGACAATAGGGACATCTCTGCCCAACCCCGGATCACAAACGCGAGCTTCCAAGCTGCGATAGGTTCTCAGAACGTGCGAATTCAACCACGGGTGCCGAAACTCACCAAGATTGTGTGCGTCATTCATACTCGCATTCATTCCTTGACCTGGCACAAAATTAAGCCCTTTTATGTAACGTGCAGATTACGAGGGACAAATCACCCGCTTTAGGTGAGTGCGTATGGCATGCATCTCCTGCAATAAATAGGCGGTCCTTAATAGAGAACTTGGATGCCACGCGTTGCCCAACTAATCAAAATCAGAGCACCGAAGAGAAGGAGTATGCAGAAAAGGACTTACTGATGTACAATGTCCACCAGTTGATTCCATCCGTCGGGTTCAGTGAGTATGGATGGATAGACTTTTGCGCAACCTGCACCGCCGTATCAATCCAATGGATTCGCACGACGAGAGGAAGATTAGACCTCGAGCAATTGTTTAGGTCCCATCCTCTCCTTGTCTACCCTTCCTGTGGCTGGGTTTACCACGTCCTTGTCAGCGAGCTGCATGTAGATTCGGATTCTATCAGCTTCACGAGGGACGACCAGGCAGGAGCCATTGTGAGAATGGATAAGACTCTTGTTCCGGATATCTGGAAAATCTGTGTCTGGAACCATGTCCAAAACACCCCAAATGAATTCTGGTCGAGATAGTGAGAAGCGGCTGCAATGTTTGATAACCTGATAACATATTCTCACCGGTCTGTTCGCCATCCATGCTGATGTCAAAGGTTTTCCTGACCCACGAATGGGCGCCTGTGGGTACGGGTGAGTTCTAGTGTGGGCATGATGTGCCGGGGCCTCGCACCGTCTGCGCCAAGCACGAACTTGGCAAACACGATGTCTTCATGTGGCTCTCCGTCGGGTTCCTCTAGGCGTTCCAATGTCACCTGAGATGTCTGCATGAATGTATGCGCTCGCGTAGATAGACATGATCCACCTTGATAGGATGTGACGTAGGATCGGCAAGCTCTGCTCCATCAGTTGATACCTCTATATCGGTGGGGTAGGTCGACCGTTCAACTTCAACACCTAGCTGTCTCATGGAATCCAAAAATAGCGACTCGATTCCTCCTTGGTGAAGCGCAATCTAGGAGTTTTCCATCTGAATAGGCGGAATGGCAGGATGTGACAGGACGTACTTCGAAAGGATAACGAGCGGTGGGGGCAGTTACGTCCGCGGCTCGACTCGAAAGCTAGGGCCAATAACTGAGACCCAAATTATAATCATGAACATTATGGTACTTGCCTGGATGCCACCATCCGGACCAGGGTCATAGAATGCCTGCAGAGCGAGAAGAATTGGAGAGATTGACTCTCGCATCAAAAAGTTACTTACAGCCAAGTGTACTTGACACCCTTCCCGTAGAAGACGATCCGCAATCCCATAGCTCTGCAAGGTTCGTTATCCATAGAGGCGAATGAAACGCTATAAGAGTACTCACCTGCAAGACTTCAATAGTTCGAGGCGAAATTCCGTCTGCTTGACCAGCCTGGACTTTGGCAGACCTAGTAACATGTCGATGGATGCGCGCTACATACCGTAGAACCGAATACATACCGTTTGTCCACAATTCTGACGTTCACGCGCGCATGCGCTAAAGCATTAGCGCACATGAGGCCCGCGGGCCCAGCACCGATGATGAGAACATCCACTTCAGATGGACGAGGCGGAGCCATTTGGTATGAAATGATGGAGTTGCGTCCACCGGGTTAGACCCTCTTTATAGGTAGTAACATCCAAGGGAATAAGACCCTTTATATATCTGCGGGGGGCACGAAAAGAAGCGAGTCGCAAAAGGGGTTCACATTCCAGGGGATTATGCACTGCTCCAAAACACCGGAAACTGCCTGCGGGATGACTCAATACGGGAACCATTTCCCGTAGGACACGCGAACGAACAAGAAAGCTTAGCCGACACACCATCTTTTTGATCTTGTGTGTTCTGAGGTGAGGGAACGCAGAATGCATCATGCCATATCCCCGTGGAGCGCTTGGTCGGGAATACTGCACCTCAGTTATTATTTGGGGCAGCTATCCGGGATGAAGAGGTCAAACATAACACACTGACAGCTTGGGATTTCATGCCACTCAGAGTGCTGAGCAGCTGTCCAGAGATCAGAATGGGACTAAAACCTGGGGCAATCAAGTAAATCGAGGGCCATTCCGTTTCCACGATAGTCGCTCTTGGAAGCCAACGTGTCACATACCTAGCGATCGGTAGTAGCCGGGATAACGAAGCCGAGGGAAAACCGGTGGGTTCACAAAGGAAGTCGATACCAAATGGAATTTTGATGAGTCAGGGGAATGAGAGGCTGTGAGAGCTTATATCCACGAACGTTTGTACCGCTGGTAGAACTAGCCAAGAACAGCATAAAGGTCAGCAGTTAAACGTCCCCTTGGAAAACACGAAAGATGGACCAGTTTTGAGCCCGGTAGTTACTTGAGGCTATTGGAAACTCGTAGCGGCGCTAGTCACGGTGCGACGATTAGGCTCGATAACTCTGTATGTTGTGGATGATGGCGCGTCGTGGGACTTTGAGCGTTCAGACGTCGATAGCGGAATTCATATTAGTCCCCTATGTTCACTTTCGGGCCGATATGATAGTTACTAATCTATTGCTTATTACTACGTGTGGCACCGAGGCTCGGCTTGCATTTCCAACGCTCCCCCTCAAGACGCCAAGAGCGAGGTGTTTAACCCTTCCCAAGGTTTAGTCATTATGTCAGCAATCATGTCTCTGTGAGTTTGTCCCGATTGCGATCGCAGACTCATCGTCCGCATACAATAAAGTCGGTGCTTGTGGTCGATAACCCAACTCGGTGACAATGTAACACCAAGCATTTCTGCAACACACCATTCCCCCCATCCGCAGATAAATCTCCTCCAGTGAGCCGCCTCCTCCTACCTTCTGGGTTGTCCACACCGAGCTGCTTGCGTCGTCAGAGACTCCTAACCTCTGGGAAAGCAGCTCACTCTCCAACCCGACAGGTCTGGCTCTCGTTCAGGACCGGAAAGCGCTCCGCGCTTCCGCCGATCCCATCCACATCGTAGCACCCTTAGTTACCCTTCGTGTACCTACACATCCCAATCCATCTCCACTCATGCGCACACAAGCACCGTCCAAAGAAAGTATAGTTACTAGCGGTGCTCACACTAAGCGCGTAACAAGTATTGGTTAACATGTCAATTAATCGCTGCAAAAGAGTGTTTTCTCAGACACAGTCGCACGCTTGAACCCTAGTCAAGCCTCAGCCGCCGAGGCTATTGAGTGCTGTCCTTGGCGAGCGAAACGCGTTGAACCTGTATCATACTTGCATCTGGGCGGGGAAAGAGCAATTCGGACCTCTTCGGAGGAGGTTCAAAAAGCTGAACGTTTCACATCGCTACACTGGTTTCGTCAATCTCATTCTCGTCCGTTACAAAACTTGTCTTGTAGCACGAGTCGGTGCCCCAGCGTTTGCAGGCCGGAGTCCAATTGTACGGCTCTGTAGCGAGTCCCGAGCACAGCCGCAGCGCTCAGTCTTCGGCCGAGCGTAGATAAGCGGCTGCCAGGCATCTCTCCTTCCTCTTTCCCATCACCTCGACGAGTCAGCGTCTCACCTCGCCCCACCTCGCTCGTCGCACCCGCCCGCCACTCCCTGATTGTCGCCAACGCCTCGCACACCCCCATTCGGGTCCCTAGCGCGCGAGCCCAGGCTCTCCCGCACCGAGCACGAGGCGGGGCCACCCACCCCGCAGATCGCTCGGCCCGGCAGGCACAGGCTTCCGTTTGAGACCGGTGGGCGCTACGCGCCCCACACCCGCACCATAGCTCGTACATAACACCCGATACTCGCTCTGCATTGTCAGCTACATTACCTAGTTGCAGGCTATGAGTCCCTCATGTCACAGCTCAAGCGCTCAACGTCAACCCCCAGTCGGACTTGCACTGTTTCCAATATCAAACATCCTTTTGAACCAGCTTCGATTATATCATCCAATGGCAGCCGCAGAGGTGGCATCACCCATCACGACCATACCCAAAAAATTTCCCGTGTTTCCCAAGTCTCTCCCGACTCTCCGAGGGGGTGTGTTGTAGTGGGGGATCAGCACACCCTTTGAGCTGTTGGACCGTCTACAACATTTCCATAGTCCAAAGGACATACATCTATACACGACATTAAGGGAAGTGGTGTTGGATGCTCTACATATCGTTAAGAGAGAATGAAACAAACCATCATGCTGTCTAGTGTTCATATCTTCATGAATTCCGCGAAATAGTCATCGATGTCAGCAACGCCATGCAAAGGCGCGATCGTGCCAACGTATCCATCCGGCCGGACCACCACGATCGCACCCTCATCGGCCACACCATAGAACGAGTAGCCTCGTCCACCAACAGTTCCCGTGACGTCCGTATCGTCGATCATGACCCTGCAAGAAGATGTCAGGAAGGCAAAATCCCGAGCAAATCCATACGTACTTCGACCAATGTGATCTCAGCAAGGATGGGACTTTCTGGAAGTCAAATACTTCCTTCTTTCCTTTGGAAATTGTGACAAGATCGAACTTCGACTCTGAAGAATTGTTCGAGGTATATCTTGTTAAGAAACACCCCGGTCTCTGTAGGTCCCTGAGCATCGAGTTGATCCTTTCCCTCTGCAAAGAATCACCAAGATCGCCGATGAATACGAGGACCTTGTATCGGAAGTCGGATGGAAGAAGGTCCTGGAGCTCATACGGGCGTCCATCTGCTGCCCGAAGAAGTACTTGTGGCGGAACGCGTTCACCGATGATAAGGTTAGCGGCCAACGATTGATGCCTGTGGACAACCACCATGGATGGGTTATAGTACACCCCAATGCCGCTAGTGAATAATCCAACGGCCTTGTATGTCCTAAAGTTGACCACGGTTAGACGTGCTCAGAACGACACACGACATCACTCACGTATGAAGGTGCTTCTGAGCAACAACGCCTTCACTGTTATCATCGCTATGGGATTTCTCGGAGACAAGGGTGGACCACGTTTTGTCAAATGCAATAAGATCTTGTGCAAACTTGCGACGCTCTGACTCGTACTAATGGGCGGGTATTATGGGTATTTATCAGATGTTCCATGGTGGTGGCTTACAGTTGACAACAAGGACATATCTGCCCAACCGCGGAGCACAAATGCGAGCTTCCAAGCTGCAAGTGATGGTCGATTGCGTGCGGAGAAGTGCATCATGCCAAGCTTACCAAGGTTGTGTGCGTCATTCATGCTTGCGTTCATTCCTTGACCTAGCACAGAATTAAATATGTGTACATAACAGACAGATTATGAAGAACAAGTCACCTGCTTTAGGCGAGTGCGTATGACATGCATCCCCGGCAATAAATACGCGATTCTTAACGGAGAACTTGGATGCCACGCGTTGCCCAACTATCGAATAATCAATGTCAACGGAAATAGGAAAGGCTGCGTTAAGAAATGGCGTACCGATATACAATGTCCACCAGTTGATCCCTTCCGCAGTCGGGTTCAATGTATACGGACGGAGATACTGTTGTGCAAGCTGTGTCCCAGCGTCAGACCGATGCGTTGCGTGGAAAGGAAAGAAATGGACCTCAAGTAGCTGGTTCGCAGTCATCTTCTTCTTGTCAACCTTTCCTGTAACTGGGTCTCGCACATTCTTGTCGGCGACTTGGATGTAGCACCGGACCAAGTCACTTTCACGGCTAACAAATATGCAAGAACCCGTATGGGAACGGACAAAGGCTTTGTTCCGGATATCGGGGAAATCTGAGTCTGGAACCATGTCTATAACACCCCAAATGTGGTCTGTTCGAGAGATGAGACATGCAAGAATTATTCGATGATCAATGAGGAAATATTCCTACCGCTCTGTTCGCCATCCATGGTTATGTCGAATCTTTTCCTAACCCAGGAATGGGCTCCTGTACACAGGCGTGAGCTGTAGGAGGGAATAGGGGACTTTGGACTCCGAACCATCTGCTCCAAGCACAAACTTGGCATGCACAATTTCTTGAACTGGATCTCCATCCGGTTCTACAAGGTGTTCTAGTGTCACCTGAAGTTCATCTCCGTGAACATGTACACTCGTACGGATGGAAATTGTTCACCTTGACCGGATGCGATGTCGGATCAGCAAGTTCTGCCTCATTGGTTGATACTAACTCAATATCAACGGGGTAAGTCGACCGTTGAACTTCAACGCCCATGGATTTCATGGAATCCAAAAATATCGACTCGGTCTTTCCTTGGTTGAGTCCAATCTAGGAAGTTGCCTTTGAGTACGGGAACTGCGAGATCTGGTAGGACATACTTCGAATGGATAACGAGGAGAAGGTGCGTTTATGTCTGGGCCACGGTTCAGCAGCTGAACGTGATCAATGAGACCTGGATGAATGGTATCGGCGCTGTAACACTTGCCCGAATCCCCCCTTCTGGATCGGGGTCATAGAATGCCTACACGACAACGAAGAATTAGAAAGATTGGCACTCACGCTCCAAGTCACTTACAGTCATGAGTATCTGACATCCTTCCCGTAGAAACCTTTCCGCGAGCCCATAGCTCTGCAAGGCACCATTATCCAAGGCAACCTGTGAACCAAGGCAAAGACTCACCTGTAAGACCTCGATGGTTCGAGGCTGAAGTCCGTCCGCTTGACCAGTCTCGATTTTTCCAGCGCTACGAGGCACATTGGTGAATGTTCGCTGTCATCACCACAGGTGCCTACCGTTTGTCAACAATCCTGACATTCACCTGCGCGCTGGCCAGAGCATTGGCACACATGAGCCCAGCAGGTCCAGCACCGATGATGAGAACATCTACTTCAGACCGTCGAGGCGAATCGGACATGATAGTATGAAACGACGAAGTAGAGTGTCCTTCCTTTGAGACAGTGCCATCGAGGTGGGAAGCCCTTATATATTGGTGGGCGAAGCTGCATGTAACTATGATCAGTTGGGTGCATGAAAGGAGATCAACCGAGGATAAAACCCACGTACGCTAAGGAGTGATGCCCGCGCACAAGATAACTCGATGCAGGTACATTTCCCGCACAGCACGCGAAGGTTACCCGACACTGTTGCTTTGAATTGCGCTAGCTCTGCTCGCTTACAAGCGAAACGCGGCCGAACGCAAGGCCGAGGTCAGAGTTGGACAACGCCGCCAGTATTGCTTTCTTTCCCCAATAATAGATGCTGAGACGTGAAGTCACCGTCAGAACGAGCCGTCGTCCCTTGATGTAGGAAACCGGTGGTAGCTCACTTCAAAGCATGCCCTTGATCGGGTCAGGGAGTGGAGAGACTGTGTGAGTCTCGATTGGACGGGTCTGAAACGTGACAGAGAGCTGCAGACATGTCTCTAAGATGCAGCAGTGCAATTTTGTGCAGGGATGGTTTGATTGCATGGGAGAGGGAGCTATGGCGTGGTACCGTCACCAGCGTGAACGCGTGAATCTTCAATGAATTGCACAATCTCCTCGGAGAATGAATTCCGTTTACTGAGCAGAATATTGTCGATTTGCTAGCTTTCTTGAACTCATCGCAAGGTGACCATAAGACTTGGTTGCCGGCGTGAGCGAGTACAGTGAATACAAAGTAGATCAAAGCAATACAAGGAGAAGCAGCGTGGGGTAACAGGTATATAACCAGTCAGTACACAATCAACTGCTATGGGATGAAGGAAAATAAAGACTGGATAGAGACGTATCTAGATACCCTGCGCCGAAATCTGAATGACGAGCGAGCAGCTGAGCTGCTTTGAATCTCGAGGAAATTACTTACGAGTCTACGTACCTCATCAAACCTCTTCGTAAAATACACATTGAGCATACTCTGGCTTTTCCATTCCTTCCTTGGTGAGCAAGATGTCTCGAACCTGGGAATATGTTGGCGTTTCAACGGGCGAAGAGCGAGCCGAACTTACTTCGACAGGGGGATCGAGGCCGAACGCTTCTGCTCTCTCCCACCGCTCCAGCCTTGTCATTCCAATGCACGGACCAAATTCGTACGACCTGAAGTCACCGTGAACGCAGAAAAATCAACTAGCCGAGAAAACTCACATGTCAAAGAATCGAAGCATTTGATGGATCCTGTTCTGGCCTTCTGAATGGACTGTGTGCAACCGAAACAGATAAAAATCAACTGCACTCGCCAAAGGCTCGGGCATGCTCACTGGGTTCCATATGCCCCATCTTTGATCTGACATGTTGATAGTATTTGCGGTAACGGCCAGCCTTGTCTCCTACATCCAGATGCTCCCTCCTGTCTGAAGAGGGTTTGTCTTTCTCAGACACAGATGGTCGTGGTTGTGCTTGCTTCTTGATCTCAGACCGCGCTTTCGTGCTCGCACGCGTTCGCTTGACTGGGGCGGTGATTTCCACCGTAACGGTGTCCTCTTCCTCAGAGATCTCAGGGGGCTTTTCGTCATCCTGGGACTCCACTTGTGTAACTAGCCGCTTGTTTTTCCCTTTTTCTGTGACTGGCATCCTCTGCGACTTCCCATTGGAAGCAGAGTGGGTTCGTTTGGCGCTAGCGAACGAAAGTGTACCCTGCTTCAAATCTGACATGTCGGAAGCTCGAGTAGTCTTTCTTGAAGCCGAAGAAGATCTAGCCATTTATCGAAAAGCTGGTTGGGGTGATGAGTCAAAGAGTCGTTCCAGTCCGACAATAACGACAGGGGTACTTGCACAGCCACTAACATCCGATCAATGTCACGTGCTCTCACTCACGTGCAGGGTCGTTGTTTGATGGACAACGCTAGTGTGGGACGACACTAGGGGCCTCAAATGGATAATATATATGTTTAGCGTAAGGTATGATATCCGACACGGCACAGAACAGCGCCTAAAAACACGCTCAGAAACCAAAATCGGCCGAGGGTCGTCCCCCTGCGTGAAAGCGGAAGCTACCACCTCCACCGCCAAACCCACCGCCCTGGAACTGTGTAAATAGATCCGCTAGATCAGCCGGATTCATGCCCCCAAATGGACCACCCATTCCGCCCATGCCGGAATCGTTTTGTCCGTCCTCGTCCTCGCCCATGTCATAGCGCTCTCGTCGGTGAGGATCGGAGAGCACAGCGTGTGCTTCAACGACAAGTTTGAATTTCTCCTCATCACCGCCCTACAGCCAACATGAGTGCCCACGATTTCATTAGAGACCAGAATGTGGCGACCTTATCTGGGTGATGTTTCAAACTTTCCCGACGGTATCCCTTTTTGATGTCCGCGTCGGTGCAGTCCCTTGGAACGCCTGGACATGCACGTCAATGAGAGCTTGTTTCGATTGATGTAAAAGCCCACCGAGAATCTTGTAATAATCTTTTGTCTTACTCCGTTTGAGGGCAGCTTCCGCTTTCTTAAGCTCAGTCCTAAGGGATCTGACGTCGGCGTCGGCGTTTTCAAACTCTGCCTGCTCAAGTGCAGACTTGAAGTCCGCTACTGCAGTGTCAAATTTCTCAAGGTGCAGATTGATGCGGGCACGAGTCCGCAACGCTTTGAAGGATGTTGGAAGGAGAGCGAGGGAACCTTCCGTGTCTACCAAAGCATCTTCATGCCTTTCAAGCTACGCTCAAATTCGTAAGTGACGTGAGAGTTGCATGGAAACAGTCCTGTACCTTTACAAGCGTAGTGGCACGGTTTGATAGAAGGGTAGCACGTATTTGCCCGCCTTTGCCCTCTTCCTCTGTCTCACCTATGCGCTTTCAGAAGAGGAAATAAGCATGATTCATCAGAAGTGTACAAGCGTTACATACCTCTAAACACTCCGTGTAAAGAGTGATTGCCTCTTGCAGTTTACCACTTTTAAAGGCTGTGTTACCCTCCTCCTTTATCCGTTCAACATCTTTTATACGCTTTCGTAGTCGCGAAGCAACTTCATGTTCGGGGTCCAACCGGAGCGCTGATGCAACGTGTTGAAGTGCTTGTGGTAACTTGCCAGAGAGGAAGAGCACCAGTCCACGCACAGCAAGAACCTCGGGCGAGTTGGAATCGAGTCTCATAGCGTCACTATGGACCCGAAATGATCCACCAGGTCAGATACCACGATAAATGCCTCGCAGTCCACTTACTTTGCGGCAATGTTGGCGGCATCCCAATTACAACGCGCAAGTTCTAGTCCGACTCTCCACAGGCGCCATTGGGTCGGTACTTCGCCACCCTCGCCCTCTATGCTTTGCAGACACTTGTCCAAAGCTAGCCGTGCCATTCCCCACTCCTTTCTCTGTTTCGCCCCCTCAAAGTTACGTAAGTGAGCTTCAAGCTCGAGGACCTTCTCCTGAAGTTGCAAAGCAGCTGCATTGCTCGGTTCCAAGGCGATTACAGTACGTAACGTCGTCAGAGCAGGCTCCGAGGAGCCCAAAGCGAGATGACATCGTGCGAGGCGGATCAGAGTCTTTGATGAAGGTTCGGCCGATTGCAACGCGGCAGCCTGCTGACAATCAGCCAGTGCCAGACGGAAACGCTTCAAGGCCATGTAAGCTGCGGCACGGTTGGTGAGATAGGAGGGCTCGGTAGGCTTCATCTCTGGGGTAACGCGTGTCAGCGATCACACGATTAGACTTGCTGTGGGGGAGGTGGCGGACCTATGGCTTTGGTATATAGGTCGATGGCTTCGTTGTACTGCTTTGCTTTAAAGGCGACATTTCCCTGTTCCTTTATGTCGTCTGCCGTGGGTCCTGTGGGTTTCTCCAGTGAAGGAGATTCGACTGATTTTGCGGACGAGGGGGAGGCAGGACTTGTCGGCTTTGGCAAAGTCTCTGGTTGGGTTTGTGTCCTGGATGCGAATTAGCAGTCATGAGGTTAAGCAAACGGCAAAGCGAGCGCACTTGATGCCGTTTGCCTGGGCTTGTTTCTTAGCCTGAGCCTTCTTTTTGTTCGTCATTTTGCTGGAAGCAAGCCGGACGACCTTGTTATCGAGGAATGCCCGGAATGCGTCGAGATTGTCCTA
>JBBPLN010000589.1:0-16775 GCA_038089815.1 Sutorius eximius | reverse complement strand
TAGCGAAGATTTTCTCACCGGAGTTTATCAAGAGCTCCCTGGACACGATCTCGTAGCTCTTCTGCCCCCAGTGGAGAGGAAAAGTCAACACCGATGCAGACCTCAGTATCTCTATCAGGAAGTGATGCCAAATAACCCATAGGTCATCATTCTAATCATGTCGACAGCAAAGATCCCTTACCCATCATAGGCATTCGCATGTCTTTGCGCGATAAGTTCCGAACCAATCAGAGGTCTTGTGTCAGTGGATGTAATGATTCAGTCGGATGATGAAACAAAACGGAAAGTACGAGCTGACCGGGTATATACAGGTGGGTCACGATTGGCATCGAGGACCCATTCTGCAGTATGTATAGGTAAGCTGGGCATCCCGTATCTGGTGTGCTTTGGTGGTTCCACTGGCCGTCCGTGTCTCTATAGCCTATGCTGAGTTGAGCACCAAGAGAACAACTCTCTTGTTGGGAGTCAGTTATTAGGCGGGTGTCACGGTGAAGGAAGTAAAGGGACCGCAGAAATGTATATGAGTAAAATTCCACGACTGGGGCTGTGGTCCCCTGGTGACGGTTGGACAAAGACACCTGCACCGCTCTACGTTCCTGTGATGGGATCAAGTGATGCATGAACCTACTGTATGGGCGGGTGGTGTCGATGATAATTTAATTGCTCTTGGGGTTCTCCCAAGAAAGCAAGGAGGTGCCGTAACTGTGGCCAGCCTGAGGGCAACGGCAGATTGCCGAGTATCAATCTGCGATGGCGTCGGGCGATGGCGCCAGTTGGGACCAGATTTCGTTCGTGGGAGCATATGAGTCACGTCCCCTCTGAGTCTGAGGTTGTTGCCGACTCGAAGGGATACGCAGAGCCGGATGTGGGACTAATAGGTATCTGATACCATTTCCCCAAGTTATCTGGAAACCGACCGTGGCCAACGGCGGAAACACTGAGAACGGCGGGCGCGAAAGAACTGGAGCATGTTCTATATGGGGACTACGACGTACGAGGACAAATGGGGCTTACCCTACCCTGTGAGGGACCTACGGCCCGGGATCCTCCCTGAATTCGGCTACAAAGCCTGAGCATTTTCTTTTGGCTTTCTGGATGAGGACGCAACTCATAAAGGCAAGTACTACATAGTGTGAACACGCCGAGCCTTGGACAATGCCGGATCCGGTTATTAAGGGCGAGACAAGGTACTGTTCTCACCGTAGTTTATTGAGAGCTCTTCGAGCACGATCTCTTAGCTCGTCTATCCCTAGTGTAGAAGTAAAGTTGGCACCGAGGCAAACTTCACCATCTCTACAAGGAAGTAACGCCACACGACCTAGAGTCTGTCATTCTGATCACGCAGACTGCAGGAGATTGCTTGCGCATCAAAAGAATCCCAATATTTCTGCATGGGAAGTTTGGAACCAATCAAAGGCCTTGTGCGAGTAGACATCATCAGCCTTGACAGTGGAACGAAATTGAAAAGGGCCAACCAAGTATACACAGGGGTCACGACGAGTGTCGAGGACCCATTTCTCTATATACAGCGGAGAGAGAACGAGCGAGTAACTCTAGGTCGGAGAATGAGGGAGTCACTTGAAAATTGATAAGGTCGCTACTATTTGCAATAAGTGAGATCCCTTGATGCCAGATCTACCTGTGGCCGGGCGATGGCTAGAGAAGAGGACGTGGCATGTATAGGCGGTGATGACTGGTGATGATAACCGCTCTACACTGCTGTAACCTACGAATTGAAGGTCCGCCGACCAGCTACCCCTTTGTCGGCTTGTCGGCTCGCAACTACCCCTGTTACGGTGGATCTGCCCTAGGAATGCACAAGCCGGTTTGCAGGCCATGGGCCATGCCCACTGAATTGGCCAGACAAAGCAAGCCTATGTTTTCCGCTTCATCACGGAGGGCAGCGTCGAGGAACGCATGCTCGAGCGTGCAGCGCAAAAGCTTCGACTTGACCAGCTTGTCATTCAGCAGGGTAGACAGCAACAGTCTAAAGGCACGCACCATTTCCTCCAACTTGAATGACGCTAACTTTGTATGCCCCAGAACTCAGCTGCAAGCAAGGACGAACTGCTTGACATGATCGCCCACGGGGCGGAGAAGATCAACTCTGCTGACAAGTTAGGATTTTATCACGAGCGTTGTCTCTGTTGCTAAAATGACCATGACCAGCATGCTTACCAATGACGACATTGAAGCCATCATTCAGCGCGGCGAAGAGCGTACCGCAGAGCCCAGCACCAAATACGAAACCTCAACCTCGAGGACCTCAGTAATTTCAAGTCCGATAGCTCATTACAACAGTGGGAAGGCGAAGACTTCCGGGGCGGTGCACGCAAGACGCTCAACTTGAATATGCTCTCGTTATCGAAGTGGGGGAGGAAGATGAACTATTCAGCGGACAGTTATTTCAAGGATACGTTACGTGTTGGACCCTCGAAGACTGAAAGAGCGCCGAAGTAGATACAAGTGTGTTCATTGAGGAGGTGTCAGTACGGCTATTTGATACTGACCGTGCGGGGATTCGTTTCATAGTCAGGATTTCTAATTCTTATCCGACCCTAGCTCAGCTTCAGGAGAGAGAATTGGCTGTGCCAAGGTATGTATAGTCGGTCGCTATCGTAGGATGCTGCATTGATGAACGTTATCTTAGCGGCTGAATGGCATTGCTGCGACCACGAGAGAACCTCAAGGGTCTGAAGACACGCCAGAGAAACTTGAGGCGGAACGGACTGCAGCTCAAGAGTTCATCGACACAGGTAAACATACACACAATCTGGTTCATTGACTCCGCTGACAAGTACTGTACCCGTCTCGCAGCCGAACCACTTACCGAAGAAGAACAAGCGCTGAAGGAACAGTACACAGAGGCCGGATTCCACGGCTGGAGTCGGCGAGACTTCCAGCAGTTTGTTCGTGCGCTGGAGGACTACGGATGGTCTGTTGAGGCTCCGGCACATCGTTCAGTTCGACTTGAGGCTGACCTTTGTCTCCTGTGTTTAGGACGGATGATCTTGACCTACTCGCTTCTGAGATCCAGGACAAGGATGCAAAGGTAGTGAAGCGGTACTACACCTACTTCAAGAAGCACTGGAAAGAGCTCGCAGAACACCCTCGCATCGCCGCCCGTATCACGGAAGGGGAAGCCAAACGCAACAAGCGATCCAACCTCGGGTACCTTCTCGTCAAAAAAATCAGCTCTGTCAAGCATCCCATGCAAGAGCTCGAACTCAACTATCCCACGACCAAGGGGAAGGTTTATTCTGAGGAAGAAGATCGGTACTTGCTTTATCGGCTGAACCACTACTGGATGCGTGCCAAAGACGTATATGAACGCATCAAGCGGGATCAAGGAATCGAGCCCCCCCTCACCTGTTGCACCCGCGCCGATCAAGTCGCACAATAAGAAGACATAAGCTCAGAGAGCGCAGAGATCGTGACGAAGTTAAACACGCCATATTATGGACGTCAATCATTCTGCATGCATTCTTTCTGTTCTTTTATCCCCCTCGTACATCGCCATGACATTGTTTTGTAGAATACTGAAGCTATGCAATGTGGGCATCGAGCGAGAGCGGCGTGCTCCGGTGCTAGTGATCACGTATGAGCACGAATACACCTTACGTTGAATGCAGCGGCCGTTAGATAGCGTTGCGATCGTCTTCGATCATTTGCAAAGTGCGAGTTTGGTTCCGACCAAGGTAGCTGAGGATACAATGCATAAACTCAAGAAGGAAGGTGACAGTCGTAGCCGTCACAAGGGCGAAGGCAGGTAGGTAATCATAACTGCGAGGCAATAGCACAAGTCATCCACCTGGAGTGATGCGATAGAGATCATTGGGTAGGTCTACTAGCGAGAACAAGTCGTGACAAAAACTGATCATCCTGCTTCCTTCACGAATGTTATCATAATTATTCCGTGTGCCCAAGCGTCAAGGCTCATCCAGGACAAGAGACGCAATCCTCAGGGTTTCATCTAACAACGTTTTTAAGCATTCCTCGCCCCAGGCAGTGGCACCCTGATATCACGGCATGTCAGAACAGCAAATGTGCAGTGGTCAGAAAAGGTATTATTCTGCAGTTGGGGTAGCAATAAAACACCCACCTGAACTTGAAAATGGAACTTGGAATGCATCATCCACATGTGAACGTTCCTGAAGGGAGATGTAAGAACGGGCAGAAGCTGGATTATTCATTGCAGGCCTTACAAGTAGGTCTGCATCCGGACTCCTAAGCAAACTCTCTCAAGGGTAGTATTTCCATGCTGCGTTCGCAACTTCTGTTCAATCACGCCCAAGTTGATGAAAGAGCATGTCCATGGGAACACCGGAGCTTTCTCTGCTTGCGTCTCGCCTACAGGCTTGTTATCACCATTCTGCTCCGTGTTATTTGGAGACGCGCTCGCGAGAAAAGCTAAAAGTTGGGGCAGGCAAGGATTCGCTAAATATTTGTCAAAATGCTCCTGGAGTAATTTGGCCGTGCTAATCAGTCGTCCCTTCTCACTGTGTTCCATCAATGGCTGGGCCATCGAGAAGCGCGATGGCATCGAAGTATGGGATGATATGAAATGTGTCTTCGGGTTGACGGGTGGCTTCATGTAGCGTTCAAGGGACACGCTAAGAGTTTCAGCGAAGGACCGTGAGGATCGAATTCTGATCCAGGAGCATCTTCAAGAACCATACTTACATGATGAAGGGAGACGAAAAGTCCACTTCGGTTGTTGTACCAGGGATCGGATTCATCTTGAACTGTGCCAGACTATGTGCAGCGTGAAACAGTTCCGAAACCGTCACCCCTAGCTTTTTCGTCTAATCGCAGCCGTATCCGATTGAGACATGGTTGTGGCATAACGCAACTGGGGTTCAGCTCTGTTCAGTGGGCGAACTGGGGGAGCCAGGCTGTGGCAGGGCTAGGTTATGTTCCGTCACATTAATCGCAGTGCAGAACAAGTATGAGAGACTAGGACAACTCACGGTTGTCCGAGCATACCCCTCCGTAAAATCTTGTAAGAGTCTTGCTCCGACTGTATCCCACTAATTAGACGGCCCTCCGGTCGCAGAAATGGGATCGACAGGAAGGTTCTTCCACTCTTCGGAGGCATTAATTTTGATCTCCATGCCCTTGTCAGATATCCATTCAAACATCAAATTCAATGCATGTAATGCAGGCCCTGCATCGATGATGGAATGAGAACCATGAAAGTATAGGCCATATTGCTTGTGATCATCGCCCTCTTTTGAGGTCATGAGCAAGTAAACCCGAAAAAGAGTAGTGGCACCGTTCCCATCTGTGTAGGGCAATCGTTTCAATTTAATGCCCTCGACGAAGTCGGACGAGCTGAGGGATGCTCCTCGTTCCTCCACAGCAAGGGCGAGATTGAGCCATGCACCACGATCAGCAGATGGGGTGTATACCCATCGTGGAGATGCAACATCCTCTATGGTGCAAGCGATGATAGGACAAAGGAAGCTAGAACACGGCAAGGACGACAGATTGGCGGTCGTAACATGAAAGATATTGTAGCGAAGATTTTCTCACCGGAGTTTATCAAGAGCTTGCTGAGTACGATCTCGTAGTTCTTCTACCCCCAGCGGAGAGGAGAAATCAACACCGAGGCAGACTTCGGTATCTCTGTTAGCCCAATGACGCGAAGTTCGTCATTCTAATCATGTCAGTAGCAAAGATCACTTACGCATCATAGATATCCCAATGTCTTTGTATGAGAAGTTCAGAACCAACCAAAAGTCTTGTGTCAGTGGACGTAATGATTCAGTCTGATGGTGGAACAAATCGGAAAGTATGAGCTGACCGAGTATACACAGGGGGGTCACGATTGGCATCGAAGACCCATTCTGCGGTATGTGTATACAAACTGGGCATCCCGTGTCTGATGTGCTTTGATGGTTCCACTGGTCGTCCGTGTCCTTATAGCCTATGCTGCGTTGAGCCCAAAGAGAACAACTCTCTTGTTGGGAGTCAGTTACTAGGCGAGTGCGAAGGAAGTAACAGGACCGCACGAACGTATATAAGCAAAATTCCATGATTGGGGCTGTGGTCTCCTCGTGGCAGTCGGTCAAAGACACCCGCGCCGCTCTACGTTCCTGTGATGGGATCAAGTTATGCACAGGGAATTTTGAACCCACTGTATGGGCGGGTGGTGTTGATGATAATTTAATTGCCACTGGGGTTCTCCCAAGAAAATAAGGAAATGTGATGCATTGGTGCACTCATCGAACGTTCGTGGCGCAATTCCCTCGTCCACATGATCCAGCTCGTCAAAACTGTACACCCCACCTTCTAGTACTCCTCCGCCCTCAACGCTTGTGAGACACCCACGTCTAACCTCTTCTTCAAAAGTAGAAAATAAGGCATCAACCTCATCCAAGGATATGGTTTCAGGACTAGCAATGTCGTCAGTTGATGGCATGACGAGTGGCAGAACCCAGGTAAATCATTCCTCGAGGTCCTTGACAACATCAAGATAATTCCTGGCTTTTTTCGAGTGTGCATATGAGCATGATGGGGTCTGGTTTGCTCGTATCTTTCCGAGTGTTTCGAAGGTTGGAACTGAAAGATTGAGGATGGTATAGGTTGCCCACCAGCATTCAAGGCCATGTCGGATGTACCTTCAAAAAATTTCATGACTGCTATTACCGAGTACCAAGTTGCAAATGTATAGCTGCTAACTATATACTGTACATACTTGCATCCCTGGAGGTTGTGCCAGGCTTCGCCAACCCTGAACTCCGGGGTTCTGCCCTGCCACTGGGCAAAACGACAGCATAGCATTCTGCCAACAACACTAGCCTTGGATTGCCGGGGATGAGTTGTCGGTAACAAAAATCAGGGCCGCTAAAAGTCTGATTAGTTGCCAGAAGGTTAGGGCCAGATTTGTGTTGGTAAGGGCAGTACTCGAGGTTGTCGTTGATAAGGAATACGCAGCCATGCACTAACTGAGCCTCGGACAATGCCGGATCCGGTTATTAAGGGTGAGCGCACATCCTCGTCATGTCGGAAATAATGTACCTCTGAGGCCAGACCTTGCGAGGATTTACAAATAGAATTTGCTCATCACTGAATGGGACCTCTTGGGTGCATGACCAAATGTAATTTATTCTACAATCCTTCACAAGGAGGCATCTACAATATATAATTAGTACCTTTGTGGATGTCAGGTACATGTGGCGAAGATGCTTACATCAGCGGCCCTAGACCTTCCTCTTTCACTGCAACCTGCGACAACAACAAGCTTGACCGTGTGTCACATCTGCTCTCTTTCGCACTATTGATAGTACCATCCTGGATACATCAGTGTAGACGAAACGCGTTGAGCGACGTGATCCCAAACAACATCGTATCAAGACAAGCAAGTAACCGCCCCTGTTCAAGGGTATTACCAACTTGAAGGACGGACAAAGTGAGTGAGGGAGCTAGTAGCTTATATGTATATTCCACTAAATAGTGTGGTGTCTTTGCAGGTCATCCCTGTGGGATTTAAGACTCGCGGGGGCCAGGTCGAAATCCAGGGTCTCTTATTCGTTTCCGAATGTCCTCCCGTTGTACGGCACTGTGCCACTGATCACCAGCTTCTTCCTGGATGCTGACTATTATTTGGGCAACCACAACAAATGCAACGATGACAATGACGATAATCACGACCACAACTATCGCGACAGGGATGGACATTGGCATCATGATTGGCATGGACACAGTCAGGGTAAGCGTAGTGGACTTGAACGATCTCGATCGATGCTGCTCTTGACCAAGCACATTACATTCCCCCCTCTCTCGCCCCTCTTGCTTCAGCAAGCAGAATGAAACAAGACAGGAAAATTTGTACGTCTCACACAGCGAGTTCTACTTCTCTTGCTGCCGAATTGCTTCTGAGCTCTTTGCCTCGCAGCCAGATCATCTCCATCCCGTCATCCCCATCTGAGGGCGACGACTACAACGAATGCAATATCATCGCATGGCGCATCATATCGGCGGACCTACTCCCTCACTTCTCATCCTTCTCCATCCACTCAAATTCGCGGTACCGGTAGCGCCCAACGGTCAGAGTTCCGGTGCCACCACATTCGCCACCCGCTGCCAACAACCAATGTTTAAATATCGCACCATGTCTTCGAACTGACACCGGTTCTTGGGGCACAACGCGAACCAGGTGAAATGTATATGTGTACAAGGGATACGAGAGGGGACTCAAAGGGAGAGGTTCGCCTAGTGAGAGCATTCGGGCGTGGAAGTTTGGTCAGTTTCAGCACTGATTCACGGAGCCATGCCAGGGGTGACGGACCGACATCACGATGCCCCGGGGGATCGCTTAATACATCAACCAGGCCTCGTCCTTCTCGATCGCCTGATTCCAATCGCCCGATCCCCGCTCTAGCACCCCCTCGCCCTCAACCTCCTGTTGTCTTTATCACTGGGGTTTCCTATTCGATCTGTTTCTATTGGTCGACTCTGCGGATTGTGCGAGAGGCGGAACACCCAGAACAGGGGATCCCACGCGAAGAAGTAGGCGAGAGCTCTAGGAATTTGGAGCGCTCTTGAGACGGACGAACCCGGAACGACGGCTGCATCGTTGTTGGACAGCGTTACCACTGCTATATGACGAGCTAATCGCGGTGGACGCGGGACAGCGTGGGGGCATTTCCACCGCGGCCGATGTGTCGCCGTCCGCTTGCCGGCCGGCCGGCTTCACGTGCGGGTCGACAGCAGTGACGTTGCGGGGTCGTTTGTTCTTGTGTGTCTCTCTCATGAAGAATTGTCGGTACTGGAAGGATACCATCGGCATTGAAAGCGCTACCTGTATCGTAGGCTGTATTCCTTGTTGCGCTCTCGGTTCAGCTCCCTCTCCTCGGTAGTCTTATGGGAAACGCGGAATGAATGACAGCAAAGAATATGCTCACAGCACGATGGTGATCTCGATTCACTCTCGTACTGGAAAAGAGTTAGGACGAGGGTCGCCAAGGATCGGGAAGAAAACTCCCTTCCTCGCCATTGAGATTCGCTTTACATTTGCCCATCCTTCTAAAAATAAAAATGGATGACGTTGACATGGGGTGGCGAATCGGTCAACGAGCACAAACGGTAGGAAGGGAAGAATCCGATGAGCGGAAATGAGTGCGTGAAGATGTCGCCTACCGAGCAATGCGACCATTGAAAGGTATTAGTCCATCTTGCACCTGTCAGTCACAACAGAAGCGGCGCTACCCCTAACCATAGATGGGCATCAGCGATGGAAAGTTACTAGAGTCGGGTGGATGCGACAGACGAGGTCAGAATTTTTGTGTGAGCAGGGGCATGGTGAGCAAGATACTATAGCCAATCAATCATGCATAAGCTCGCTATGCGGAAAACGGGGGATGAAATTAAACTGGACTAGTGTTCAACAAACAGGTCTACAACAGTGTCCACTAAAATGAGAGTAGGAAGCGACAGCAACAGGCTACATGTGGATGTGACGCATGCCAAGGGAAGGTATCCGAATAGGAGATAGCATGTGGTGCCGTGCGCATTATACTTACCAGCCGAACCAGAGAGAGAAAGAATATGGTCATACTTTATGCCAGTCGGCGTTTGGGTCGGATATAAGACCCCCAGAGAGGAAGTGGAGAAGTGCAGTGTTGACCTGTTTGGCGTGGGTCACTGTGATATCGTGACCGCCATCTGAGATCGTGACCAACTTGGCTTGGGGTATGAGGGCTTGGATCTTGTATGTATATTGGTATGGGACAGACTTATCTGCCGTACCCTGTGGAAATGTGAGCACAGGACGAGCGAGGAAGCGGGAGAACGGACATGAATAAGGAGGATTTCGTTGGAGGAATTAGATAGCGCGCTAAAGGCGTGTGCGAGACCGCGGACTGGGCCTTCACGGAGAGAGGATGCGACAGCAGCGTTGTAATGCGGAAGATGCGCGGATTGTAATCGGACGATTTCTTGGATGGGATTGATGGAGTCGGGTTCGGAAATGCTAGAACGATTGACGAGGAGACGCATATAATGCTGCTGATCGTGAATAATTAGCCAGTGACATGGCCAGAGCGTTCATACCTGGAATGGGGGCAGTGATGATACACTTTGGACGATTGGTGATGACATGAATTTTGCGGTGCGTGAAATGTCGGATGACTGGGGAGGTATCAAATATCTGACGATAAGAATGTCAGATGGGTGCTTGCCTCGATTATGCCTGTGGACGCGATGAGGGCGACCTTGCCATTGACCAAGTGAGGGAATTGGACCGCGAACGTGGTCGCGATGGCACCACCCTAAGTCGTAATAGTCGCATGCGATTCCAGACAGCCAACTGATTACGTACCATGGAGAGACCGACGACGTATGCGTCATCCCATCTGGTGTGTTGCATGAGGAGGGCGAGCTGGGTCGTGTATAGGGATACCTCGTAGGTGACATCCGGGGCATCGGAGTAGCCGCGACCATAGAGATCTGAGCGAGTGGTCAGGTCAGGGAGGTGGGCGCGTTCGAGTGGCATTACCATAGAGCAGGACACGGTATCCATGCGAGGCGAGGGCGGGTGCCACATCCTTCCAGACGATGGCTGGGATAGATAGGCCGTGGATGAGGACTACCTGTTGGATAAGGTTGTGAGACGAGCGTGGCGGGATGACAGGAAGGTCGAACCCGCGGGCCATCCTTGGGTCCCATGAGCCAGTATCGGGTCTGTGCGGGGTGTTAGCTGATCCCGACAGCGATGTATGGGTCGGGGACGCACTCGGCCATGGGGAAGCACGACATAAGATCCGCCTTCGTAATAATCTTCTGGATAGACGGACCACGATGCGCACGACGGGGGAAGGCTGGCGAGGGAAGAGTAGATGACGGGCGGATGGGGCGGGTACGGAAAACCAGCGAGGATGTAAGCGGAGAGGAAGAGAGGCGGAAGAGCCAAGAGAAGCAAGACGAGCTGTCGTACCAGCGATGGCGAGCTCAACATGGCCTGCTTATGTACGACCCTGCGAGCAAGTCAATGTTGCGAATTCTTTTCCGACCTCCACGTCGACATGCGGTTAAGTATTGGCAAGCATCTATTCTTGGCCCGTTCTGGACTGGCCTCCCGGAAAGAACGACAATATTGTCACGACAACTCGAAAGCCACGGAGACCACATTCCTATCCCACATTTCAATCCTACCTGCTAGGACAATGAAAGCCCGGTTTGGCACGACTCTCGCGGCAAAAAAGATCCAAGTCACATGACTTTGCAGAGAAAACTTTTATCATGTGACCACTTCCACGCGTTCGAGTTGGCGTTATTTGGCCCTGGGCTGGCTGTTTGGCTTTTTGATTTCGCTCCTCCGTTATTGCGGGGTCTCCCCATCGTCGGCAACGTCGAGCAAACGACCAACATGAGCCAGGACTACTCCCCGCTCGCCCTAGATGACCTCGTGCACATCATGTCACCCTCACCGGCGCCACAAACCCTCCACGATGACTCAGACGTATCCCCACGCACAAGGAGCGCCTCCCCCGAACCCCTGCCCGAATCCGATATCGTCCAGATACGCAGAAAGGTCGTCGAGATGCGGAACACCGATCAACCCGATGCTCAGCTCACCCCGCGAGAAAAGGAGCTCGTCGAAATGGTGCGCACGGCTCGTGTTATCTGCCCCTCTCGTATACGACCCGAACGCCTCTCCGTAGGTGCTAAGACTCACCGCTGCAATCAGACCGGATTCGGAACAGCTTCTCAGACAGGCGGACATGATATCCGCTCTCATACAACAGAGAGATCTGCTGCTATATCAAGCCGAGGAGCAGCATCTGCGTTGGAGCTCTGAGAAGGATGGCTGGGCTAGGATGGCAGAGGCGCTGCTTGCACAGCAGTCCAAGAACCGACTCAACCCAGAGCAGGACGAGGTCAGTTGCCCTTCCGTAACCTGTATCCTAGTCACCGGCCACGACGACCGTCGACGTGGCGACATACACGCAGTCAGTCTTCGGATTACGTCTGACATCTTCTACAGGACTCGGAGCGCATTCATGCCGCCGAAACAGACAACAAGAACCTTCGTCAACGAGTGATTCCTCTCCCCTATCTGGCACGTCATCGTCCTCATCCACCATTGATAGCTTAACGAAACACAATCCCGACAACAACTGCTCGAATCCGAACTAACCAAACTAAGACCACTACTACTGATGCAACCACTAATGTCACGTTCGCCGATACCCCCTCCGACTCCGAATCCCAAGACGCAATACACAAGGAGACGAAAGAAGGACGCGAACGCCACAGAAAACGAAGAACACGGCCCCAGCGACGGCGATGCCCCAACAGACCCCCTCGACACCCCGTCACATGCTTCGCGCTCTCAAGTAACCCCGAGAGCCAAATCCCGCAAGTTAGACGCACCTGCCAACGTTCATCCTCCCACGACGACGAACAAACGGCGACCTTCTCAAAAAACCACGTCGCGGGGTCTCAGTGCGGACGCCAGGGCAGAACATCTCCTTCTGGCAGCCCGTAGGATTGGTAAGCAGCGTGCGGGAATAGTGTCGGGAATGGCACAGCACTTGGAGGATCTGGAACGGGAACGGAGGCGGGAGGACTCAGCTGCGACGGCGGTCGCGACGACCCCCAAGACACCTAAACGCACCATGTCGCACGCTGTGTATCCACCCGAGGGCGGATACGTTTATGTGAATGGCCAGATGCGGCCAGGGCCTGGAATGCCATCTGTCCCGTTGTTCATCCCCGCGTATCCTCACCACATTTTGCAAACACCCACCTCATCGACGACGGCGCCGTCCGTCCCCTCGTCCGCACCGCAGTCCGCACAGAAGTCCAAGCAGGATACGAGGACGACGAACCCGCAGACGCCGCTCGACTCGTTATTGAACGCCGCCCGCTCGATGATGCGCAAGGGTGGTGATGGCGACGGTGACGAGGACGAGGATGTGGACGTTGTTGGTGACTCACCTGGTCCTGCGGCGGGCTCACGCCATGCACGATCGAGGGATATGCTTGGCAGCCCCGTCCCGAAGCGACGAAATCTTGGGGCGCGTGCCGACAAACTGAGCGCGGACAGTGCCCCCGCGTTGTCTGTCAACGCAGGTGAAGCGACGAATACAGGTGCCGGGAGGGTTCGGTCGGCTCTGGACGTACTGGCGGATCAAGCTGCGGCGTTTAGTACCCAAGAATCACAGACACAGCCAGAGACGCAGACGAAAGGCAAGGGAAAGATGAAAGCCGATCCGCAGTCACAGGAACCGTCCAGCTCAATGCCCAAGCCACGCGGGCGGACAAAGTCGAGGCGGAAGGAGCCTGATGCGGACACGACTTCGTCTGCAACGCCGACGTCTCGTTCGAGGACGCCTCGGTCGGACGCAGGGGACAATCCGAGCGGCGCGACGCACACGGGGGCTGCTGAACCACGAGGTGGCGGGTCTGCGTCGGAGGCGCCGGTCGATCCGGGTGGAGGGACGGGTAGCACAACTACATCGAATTCGTCTTCGCAGACGCTCGATTCCACGTCGGTTTCAGAGGCGAATCAAGTCGCGACAAGCCATGGTGCGCAGAGTCCTCGTCGGATTTCGGACACGACGGATGATCTGGGGGAAGCGACTCCACGACAGGGTCCTCGTGTACAGAATGTGTCGAGCGGGGAAGGGTTGGGTGCTGAACCGAGTCCTGCGCCTGCGAGAGTACCCATACACGTGCTCACCGACAACGGTACATCGTCCACCCCGATGTTGGAGAATGAATGTCGCGAGGCATCACCACTGCCACAGCGATCTGAGACAGTGCCATCTGGAGCTACGAGCGACCGGGTTTCTAGTACCGTTGTCACAGCCGTCAGGAACAGGAAACTTGTCCGAGTGGCAGAGCAAGACGCATCGGCGCCTGCGCCGGCCACGAAACGCCAGCGAAGCCCGTACGTCAAATGGAGCAAGGAGGAAGACGACCTCCTCGCGCAGGTAGGCGGTTGTTCTTTCGCCAACTCGTCCGCGCAGAAAGTGGCAAAGTTGACCAGTGAGCGCATGTAGGCGGTTGCCAAGTATGGGCAGAAATGGGACTTGGTACAAAAGGCGTTGCCGTCGAGGGGGTACCACCAAGTGCGTCAACGATGGCTGCGCAAGCTGGGTATGTCTCCGTTTGTGGGCTTGCCTGTCCGCCGAAGAGAGCGTCGCGTTTGCTGACTCACGTGGCAGGTGTATTCGATAGCAAACCCGATTTGTCGTCGTTTCAGACTGCCGTGACGACCTTTCCGTCGACACCGCGCGCGGACGGGGTCGAGCTGAGGGGGAATCCCAAACTGGGGTTGGCCCCGCTGAGCAGTGAGAGGGCGTTTTCGGGGTTGGTGGGGAGGCCACCTTCGTTGCCTTCGTGATGGATTTGTTTTATTTCTTTCCTATCGTGAGATGTATTGTGCTTGATCTAGTTGGATGTAGTGTACGGAGCGCTTTCTTTGCGCGTTTTCTAATGATATGGGATCTGGAACGGCTTCAAGTTTGTTTTGAGGATGACGCGTTTCTTTGATCGCTGGTGGTACTTTCTTGTTCCGAGATATGCACAAAGATGGATGGGAGCAGAAGATGTTTTGTACGGGCGCGTGATCAACTGGGCTAGGTAAAAGTCCGACGCTCGTCGGGTCAACTAGTGGCCACTTGTGGCCCACTCACGCGATCATCTCGTGTGGCAAGCATTGTCCCCTAGGATCTTTTGCCGTTCTCGCACCGAACGGCACACCCCCTGGGACGATGGAAGAACTTGTATATAGGGTGTAACTGGCCTGCGGCCATACCCACAACCGGGCTTCCTTCGCACTTTCAACGAGTAGTGCTATCGCGACCCCGGCCGATCCCAAAGACCGTGACCAATACCATCACTGCTGGCCGTCACCAACCGATACCAACACCTACCATCGTAAACATCGACCGAGTGTCGAACGACCCGATGGCGCGTCTCGTTACCCAGTTCGTAGCGCTCCTTGCGGCCAACCTGAGTCCGACTTCGACACGAATCAACCCGACTGCGCCGCCGCTAGGATTCCCGCAGGAGCTACAACAGTCATGGGCACAGTATTCACCTTGGTTCCCCGCGGCGACGTACGTCCCGCCCCCAGCGGAGTGCGAGGTCATCCAGGTGCGTTAAGCGGCGCACGTTGACGTGGATCGTGATGTTGATGCGCATTTCGTCTTCGTCTGATGTGTCGTCGGCTGATGGCGCCGCCTTTCGTGATGCTCGTCTGTACTGGCAGGTCAATCTGGTAGGTCAACACTGCCGTCTTCTCGGGGAACCGAACAATCTGACTGACCGTTCGGCAAAGCTGCAACGTCACGGTGCCCGGTACCCTGAAAAGGGTGCTTCAAAGGCCATCCGAAAGAGTGTCAAGAAGCTGAAGCGCGCAACGACGTTCAAGGATCCCAAACTTGCGTTTGTCCGCCATTACGAGTACACGCTTGGCGTTGACGAGCTTGTACCGTTTGGGGCGGCGCAGTACGTTTTATCTCCCTTGTCCCTTTCTGGGGTCTTTTCTGATTCCATCTCCATCTCCGTGTTCATTCATGTTTCTTGTGTGTCAAGGTCATTTGACGCAGGCCAGGAACACTTCGTGCGATATGCGAATCTCGTGAGCGAAGAGATGCTTCCATTCATTCGAGCTTCCGAAAGTGGTCGTGTGATCGATTCAGCACGCAATTGGTCCGCTGGTGAGAAACAATAGGGTCCGTGCGTAGGATATCGTTCTCAGACGCACGCAGGATTCGCCCACACGAGCGAGCAGAAATACGTACCCGGGATATCCGTGATCATCCCCCAGTCGGTGAGTCTCGCGGGCGATTACTCTCCGGATCTCACATCTATCAGACGAATGACACGCTGGACGATAAAATGTGTCCAGGCGCCAGCAAATCGAGTCATGCGACGAAATCATGGGTCAACGTGTTCGCACCTGCCATCGCCAACCGCATCAACGCCGCAGCCCCTGGTGCGAAATTGAAAAAGACCGATATCATCAATTTGATGTCGCTCTGTCCGTTCGATACGGTCGCACACGAGACACCTAGCCCATGGTGTGATCTCTTTACGCCCGAGGAGTGGACTTCGTACGAGTATTATGGGGATCTCATCGATTACTATGGGAACGGGTAGGTGCCCATTATTCCCCTTGATCGTTTCCCAGTAGTCTCACGTCATTCTTCATCCATTGAACGTCGGTTCCCAAGATACGGCCAGAAACTCGGGCGCGTCCAAGGCGTCGGGTATGTCAACGAGCTGCTCGCACGATTGACGGGCCAACCAGTCCAAGACGAGACGCAAACCAATCATACGCTCGACGACTCTCCCATTACCTTCCCCCTCGACCGCACCTTTTACGTCGACTTTTCGCACGACAACCAGATGATCTCGATCTACAGTGCCATCGGACTCTTCGTGCAGCCTCACGATCTTGATACGGTACGGCCAAAAAGGAGCCGCACCTGGAAAGATTCAAAAATGGTACCGTTCTCCGGGAGGATGATCACGGAGAAACTGGCGTGTCGTCGGAAGGGGACCGAGGAATGGGGCGAGTACGTGCAGGTGTTGGTCAACGATGCGGTACAGCCGCTCGCGTTTTGCGGCGCGCGTGGGGATGGGTTGTGTGCGCTTGCAGACTTTGTGGGGAGTCAGAGTTATGCGCGGAATAATGGGGAGGGAGATTGGGCGTTGTGCTTTGACGGGGAAGAATGAAGCCACCACGTCTCTCGAGAGGATTTGACGTCAAGGACAAGCTTGGCGCGGTTCTGCAGTTATCTTTAGCAATTATA